>LS851067.1:53507-72307 GCA_900490955.1 Micoletzkya japonica | reverse complement strand
GTGATCGAAGTCCGACCGCTCACGAGCCGACGCAGATTGAGAAGGAAGTTCCGGAAGGCCATAGATGACAATTGCCCTTTCCCGATCATACGTCTCAAGCCATTCATGAATTAATTTCTGTGCGTTAGCGGTGGGGAAGGGGACACTATCGGCTACAGTACTTTGCACAGATTCGGGGACGCGATGCGCAGGAGGGGAATCTAAAAAATGTGAAAATAAAAAAAAAATGTGGTGTAGATGAAAGTTTGGACAGAACTAATAGCTCTATCGCTGTAAAAAACAATAGTTTGGCACACTAACAATAAGAGTAATTTTTGGGTGTAAATAGTGGCGATTTTTCTTACAATTAGGAAATTTTTGATTAGTAGATATCGCCAGTGCTACAGAGGAGTAACTCTTCCTCTAGGCCAAAATCCACTATCTTACACCTTGTGAAGTAAAACCTACACTGACTGGATGGGGTGAACTTCAAACTACAGCAGCTTTTTAGAGCAAAACAGTGTTCGAATTAATCACATGACGAATAAGCTGAAGCCCATGGGGTAATTTCGCGGTGTAGATGGTTTCAAGATGCTATAATTGTTCAACTTTTGGCTGTAAACTAAAAGAGGGGAACGGAAACTAAATGTTACCCATAGGAGAGTTATAGTTTTCGAGAATGTGGAGAACTATAAACGAAAAGAAGGGAATGAAAGCCAAATGCTACCCATTAGAGATCCGGAAGGGAAAATTGTTCGAACATCGGAGAAGGAAAGAATGAATGAGAGAGACGAATGTTCGAACATTTAGATTGAGTTGTTCGAACATTTCACTTTGAATGTTCGAACATTGTTCCCTCTCTTCATTCCTTTCCTATCCCCTCACGTTGGACGGCCGTGAAAGTTGGGATAATTAAGTTTTTCGCGTTTTTCGCATTACGTGTTTTTACACTTTATGTAGGCTCCAGGCAGAGTCAATGCAAAATGCAATGTCGTCATTCATTTATTTTCATTTAATTCATAGACGAATTTATTGATTGCTTAAAAATAGGGAATCCGAGCACTAGTCAATAATTGGCCCGAAACGTGACAGTGCGATAGTGTTCAGAAGACTATTTTATTACGGTCTGGAGCTTATGTAAGTAGAACGACCGCGGCACGCTTAGTGGGCCGCCGGGTACCGCGTAGTTATACTAGTTATAGTCTGAAAAATCGGAACGTATGGTTTGTAATTCCGCTGCTACGGTCTTTAGCGATTTTTTCACGCTTTGAAACGATACCATTCCGATTCGAGACAAGATATCAAGAACATGGATAGTTCTTTGAGATCAGTATTTCCTAGAGCTTCGCATAGCACACATTAGAATTTGATAAGATCAGTTTGAAAGGTATCGGGATCGGCACTACGACCGGAACGATTATGTCTTCCATTTTTCTCTACTATATCATACCGAGAGATTGAAGTGTAACATGAAAGAAAGAAGAGAGCCCTTGGTGTTCAACCCCTAATGTAGGGGAAAGGTAGGGGAAATGCAGGGAATTCGCACACTTTTAGAGGTTTCTATTTGTTTTAAAATCATTAGTGAAGAAAATGAAAATATTATAGAGCTGAACTCTGCGCCATCTTGTAGATTAAAGGAGCCGGACCACGAGTTTTTGGCCATATCAGCTCTTTACGTCATTCAGTAGATCTAATCATCCTGGTCGAGTATTCCGAGTTTTATGCGATTTTATTCACTCTCCGCAGTGTAGTGAAGCTGCAAGGAGCAACGCGCTTTTCACAAAATCTGATATATTAGCTGACTGAGAAGAGATATAGCTCTGAACTGTTTACAATATGATTTTTTACATGGTTCTGATCATTTTAGTAAAAAGAACGATCGGAATAGATGGGCGGAAAGGCCTTAATTGATATATCAGGGTAGCGCGGGAATTCAAATCCTACCGTACTCGTGGGCCGGCTCCTTTAACTACATAGTTGCGTAAATAGGTAATCAATCGATAGTCTTTATTCAACTATATGTCTAAATGGGATATAGATATCTCCCGTTAATATACACCTAGCGAATAGTGCACTAGCTACTAATCAACGGGAATGCATATTCGCTTGACGCAAATTGGGGGAGAATTATTTCGGGGGCTTTTTGTCCGTATGCTCGAGTGAACTCTCTTCACTCAGCTCCGCGATAGGCTTGGTCGATTTACGATCAACCTTGCGCCGACTCAGGTCCGTCAAATAGACCTGAAACGATGCGGTCACTTCCCGATATACTAAGAATATATTGAAAAAAAATTGATTCAACGAAAATCGGATAGATCTACAACTACAAAAAGATAAACCGTTTACCGAAAACTGCCGAGGCATAAAGTACATGCAGAGAGCCGCGAGCGAAGCGATAACCAACAGTCCAATCACGACATACATCACTTCTCCCTGAGAAAAACCATCATTTCCTGATTTCTGTATTCGCACGAATTCTCGAGAAAGCGGATAAAACCGAGAAATTGCATATATTCGCAACAGAATGTCCGAAATAGTCCCTTTCAATGATTCTCAATGAAATGCAGCCTACATTATGCAGTGTCTCGAAGGCGTTCCCAGTGTCCGCGGTAGATGTCCGTGCCGCGGTCTGCAAAATATTCCTGCCGTCGACCATTATTGGCGGAAAGTTCCGTCGGTAGCCGCATTCTTACTTTGCGGGCACTCTCTTTATACTGTTTCGCTCTCTCGTTCGATAGGAATAAGACGACTGATGGAACGTTTTTCTCAACCATACTTCCCCTCAACTACTCTCATGCCGTTCGTTCAATCGCTCGTTATTCGCATGTAGTGCACGTAGAGCGCGTCTTTCACAATGGCCATACACTGACAATGCGCGAAATTTCACCACCAAACAGCGCCTAGTGAATCATTCACCGCACAACTTTCACCAGCCCCTTGGTGAATTGTACGCCATTCGCCAGCGGGCTGGTGAAAATTTGTGGTGAATGATTCACCAGGTGCTGTTTGGTGGTGAAATTTCGTTCAGTGCAGATAGTTGTTGCCTTTCGGTTATCCTAGTCTATCCAGTCTCTCTCTCTCTCTTGGTTCACCTCGATAGCCAGCATAACCGTGAGCAAGGGCGCACGGAGTACGGAAGGACACAGTTCTTCCGCGGTCACTACGAGGATGTAGCTACTGGCCTGCAAGCAATCTACATTGTCGGCCTTCGTATTCAAATTTCCGTTCCGCGCATTCTTGGCTGGACTTGCATTTTTTTAGCATAGGTGCACAACCAATAGTGCAAAAACCAACGGAAGACGGAATCATTTCGGAACGCAAATTTGAAAAAATGCGACGAACGACAATAAGTTTTTCGCCTCATTGCAATGTATTGGACTTGGAAATACTTTAAATGTTGTATCTACACAGAAGCATAGACATACAGATGAAAAAAACAAAAGAAACATGAATTGGTGGAGGAAAATGCCCCAGCAGTTGTTGATATTCCTAATATTATATTTCTAACCGGAGAGCGAATTCGAAGGGAGTAGATACAGATCAAACAGGAACGAGCTTACTGACGGAACGTTTTGGCCAATAATAGGCATAGTAATGAAAACGGAAAGATATAATCGTTCCGTTTGTAGCGCTGATTCCGGTGGCCTTCAAGGCTATCAATATCTATAATCAACTTCTAGTGTGTACCACGTGAAACTCTAAGTGGTACTGATCTCAAAAAGCTGTCCATGTCTCTGATATCTTGTCTTGGAATGAAATGGTGTCGTTTCAAAGTGTGAAAAAATCGCTAAACGCAGTAGCGGCGGAATGGCGATTTATACGTTCCGATTTTCCAGACTATACCTGCATAAACGACAGCAGCATCAGGGTCCACATCGTAACGGCAGGAACGAATTTCTCTGTAAGTATCTATTCTTCGATGTGCGCATTGAGTCATTCATTTCAAGTCAAAATGATTGAAGAGACAGTTACTTGCTCGATAGGCTCATCAATCCATAATTTATATGAAATTCAGTACTAAATTACGATTTCTATTGTAGTTTAAAAACAAAGCTATGCTAGAACAAACCGGTCCGTCAGTTTCTTTGATTCCAAAATGCGTCTAATTCTCCAACTTTTACGCACTCTCTCGCCTGCTATTCGTATACAATGACAAACTGACGGATCTTTGTATTCCCCTGTAAATTGCTCATACTCAAGTAGACGCTGACGGTAGAGCAATGGTCGACGGCCGTCGGGACGAAGATGAAGATGACGGCGAAGATGAGGGCCATCGAGTGGATAACGAGAAGGGAACGGGGACGATCGCATCTGCATGACAGTTGTCCTGAGTTCTGTCTACGTAAGGTACACATAGAACAATGTTTATAAAGGATTGAGTGTGTTGGCAGTAATGCATTGCTCGAAATACAGAAATGTATATGCACACATACATAGTACCTCCGGTCTTCTGTTGTAACATGATTTGAAGTTCGTAGCATGTATTTTGCAACATTGCGTACACACACTTGCAACATGTATGATGCTTGTGGGCAACGTACATTATGTAGCCACATTCAAATTGGCTATTTCACGGAGGGCGTTGTGTTCCGGATGCAATGTGACCTTCAATTTCATCGTCTACTTTTCAACCGAATTTCTATCACTATTTATCATTGTTGCCTCGTTTCACTTGTTTGAACATCTTTCTTTATCTTGTATGATCTTCTTCTTATTTTTATTTATCTTGTATTTTGAATATCTTGTATGAAACGGTTTGCGATTTACCTTACCGCCGAACCCCCTTCCTTTCTATAATCATACCCCCTCTCCCGTCTATACCGTACTATCCCCTTCTCCCTTATATTATCGTAGCCTCCCTTCCCCGGTTGGGTTTCAATTGTACTGTAGAAAATAAATTTAAAAAGGAAATAAATTTGTGACTTACACAGTTGCTTGATTATTACATTTATGAATCTTACTGATTGTACCGTTTTTTCATATTTTTCTATAATTTTGTTTGAGTTGAACTAGCATACGCATTCGGTTGTTTTGTATGAAAACAAATAAATAAAAATATCTTGATGTAAAAAAGTAAAGTGGATATGCATAAGAAATGAGTGTATCATAATAGATGCCAATGCCAACATAATACATGCAGACAGTAAATTTACCGTCAAAACCGAAAATTCTGGGACAAATATCGTATAATACGGTATTATACCGTATTTTACCGTATTTTTGCCACTGCACTACGGCGATCATCAAACACCATATGAAACGTTGCGTGCCTGTTCTTTGGACCTTTTGGAGTCATCCTAGCTTGAAAAGTTTGAAATTGATAACTCGTGCTTCGCTATGGAATGGCTGAAACCGGTGGTACCGCTGCGAACCTCTCCAAATCAGGCCGGGAAAAAAGTTCATTTCTAGCATTCCTTGACCTATTTTTCAGCCTAAGTCGGTTTATTTGAGTATCCCGAGGCTGATAAACATTTTATACACTTTTTTGCTGAAATTTGAAAATTTTGATATTTTGACTGGTCCTGGAGGTTATCATTACCCCGCACATGCCATCTGACTACGAAATCCAGAAATAAAACTCTTTCAATGCTTACGTATGTAGTTAGAGCTGCTCTTTCCGAATACGCAAGAAATTTATAGATTGAATTTATTCTAAAGCTAATAATGCGAAAAATACGGTAAAATACGGTATTTGTCCCAGAATTTTCGGTTTTGACGGTATTGTGCAGATCTGCTTCACAAATTACGCATAGATTTCATGTTGCAAATCCGCATAATACATGTTGTATCAGAACACCGGAGACCCCTCCCAGTACATTTATTGTATTCTGTCATCAACAATGTGGCAAGGGTGTCTTTTAACGCTTTCAATATATTCCATATTATACATATTTTTTCTATGTGAAGTGATGGGGTCTACAAGGGTTGCACAAAGTTGAAAAAATGAGGAAAAAAAACATAAGCAGCATGAGCGAATCCTATATGCTCATAGGACAATTTGTTTGGCGAATAGGTCATTTGAAAAAAAATAGTAGAGAAAAATGGAAGATATAATCGTTCCGGTTGTAACACCGATTCCGGTACCTTTCAAACTGATCTTATCCAATTCTAATGTGTACTATGCGAAGCTTTAGGAAATACTGATCTTAAAAAAACTGTTCATTTTTCTGATACCTTGTCTTGGACCGGAATGGTATCGTTTCAAAGCGTGAAAAAATCGCTAAACACCGTAGTGGGGGAATCACGAATTATACGTTCCGATTTTCTAGACTATAAGCAAAGCTATCGGAACCTGCCAAGGATGGAGGCGATCACGATGGAGAGGAAGTACGAGGATTTGTCTATGAGGAAGAGGTAGCCAAAGTCGACGAAGAGGTGACGGGTTACCATCTGAATTGTGCTACGGCATACACACTCAGAAAAATATGCATGATATGGGATACATTGAATGCATTACAACACCCCCTTACAACATTGTTGCATTGTATTCCGACCTATACATTACTTCCAATACAGTCGACCCCTTATGCATATTTTTCCGTATGTAGTCTCGAAATTTGAAATTTATTGGTATTTTATGTTATATCTTTGGCCGTATCCGCTTACCGATCGTACGAGCTGCGTGACAACGCCGTGCGACATTCTGAAACAGAAAATACACAAAAATGTATTTTCTAACTTTTCTATAAATTTAGATTGCATTGACTATGCACGATCAAACAATACCGAACGATAGCATTATTTCTTGACGACCTACACCGAGTAGATGAAGCTGAGCGTGAAGAGGAGCATGGTCGGCCGAATGGAGCGGGCCAACCAGCGACCAAACGACACCAGACACTCGTCCCTCAAAAATCATTATGATAAAGGCAACATAGTACGTGCTTAGCGAAACGGGCAAGAAATAAAGGCTTGTTAATAAAAAATAAAGGTCAGGATCTTTTTTTCTCTCGCTAACCTGTACGTAACGCCGGCCAGTATGTGCTTCGCCTTGGTCGTAGCGCACTTGTTGCCCGACTCCTCCACTCGATTCGCCGCTGTAATGTCTTTCGTCAGAGTAGAGCCCGTTCGACAGGTATTATTGACTAAAAAGTTCTGTCATTTAACCCATTCCTACTTCGTCTGGACTCTCTTCACACCGCTTCGCTCTCTCGTCGAAAGTAGGAATGAGACGACTGATGGAACTTTTTCGTCAACCATATGTGATATAAGACCCCGTGGAACCTGGATTCTTGGCATTTTGTTACTCTGCCAAGATACCATTCTGAATTATTAGTTCCACGGGTCTTATATGTAGCTTGCAGGAGGAACAGCTCGTCCCAAACCTAATGAAAGCCCACATACACAGTGCTGAAACGCGCTCACAATCAGTTTCCTCTAAAGTGTTGGATTACCATTGGGCGGTGATGCACTCCCCAGCTCTGCCTCGAGTTGAACCAGCATAGTCTCTGCTTCGCCTATGCGACTGGTGGCAAGCATATTGCACATCGAATCTTGGCCGTTTCTCAAAACGTAAATTTTGCATATTAGCACATTTTTTTGTCTTCACTGCTTCTCCGATGCGCCGTTTGCACAGAAAATACGGATGTACACAGTATTGCAGCTCACAAGGGAATGGTCAACTTCAAGTGACACATGACGCGTCATCCTCGAAAAGGGCGCGTCATTCTCACGTGACGCGTCATCCGCCCAACTCTAGTGCCTATTGACTTGCGAACCAAGTAAATATTTCTGGAAAATGGGCAAAAAAGCCACCGATGGGGTTTTGAACCAGAGACCAAATAAGATATTATATATAGCAAGCAACTTCGCTCTACACTACAGATGCTCAGGAAACGGTATGATGGTTATGGGTAAAGGAGTAGCAGTCAAAGAGAAAACGGCCTGAACTTTGATCTCCGGGCCATGTATGGTTGAGGAAAATGTTCCGTCAGTCGTCTCATTCCTGCTTCTGACGAGCGGAGCGGAGCGGTATGAAGAGAGTTCAGACAAAGTATAAATGGGTTTGCTGACGGAACTTGTTCGCCAATAATAGCAAATTCGGAATGCAGTTTCGTGGAGGCGTATTACCCTGCCAAGTGGCATCTCTGAGTCTAACTCGAAGTTCTGACCATTCCCTTGTCAGCGAAAGACTATCGAGAATCTAGATTCTAGATCTGAAAAAAAACGTTAGACCTGTAGTATACGAAGGCGCCTACAAACGTGAGTCCGCTCCAAATCTTGAGAAGCAGTGGAAGATCATAGCCGGATAAGGCCAGGTAGATTGGATACTGCAAAATCACTGTACTTTTATCTGTTTGGTAATTCTTCACAAATATCTACAGATAGCAAAATATTTTATGCAATTTTCTTTACCGCAAGAAGAGTGCGACCGCCAAAGACGAGTGAATAGGCAAAAATACGTAGAGAAGAGCTGAGTTGCTCGACTAGACTCGCACCACACTCAATTTCCACCATCTGAATTCAAGCTTCCATTTTTTTGCTTACTTAAAAATAATTAATACTTTAGTAGTTTGAAAAGTATTTGAAAAAACAGCATGTAAGAACATCATTTCATAGTGAAGCAAGTAAATCGAAAATGGTTAACCAGCTTTGCATAGTAGGAGAACGTAGTCAGGTACGGTTGGAGGTTCGTGATGGGATCAATCGAGATTACTGAAACCGTACAACTTCAATATACACTCAGCGAAATTTCACAACCATACAGCACCTTGTAAATCATTCACCACATAAATTTCACCAGCCCGCTGGTGAATTGTGCTCCATTCACCTGCGGGCTGGTGAAATTTGTGTGGTGAATGATTCACAAGGTGCTGTATGGTGGTGAAATTTCGCTCAGTGTAGTGGAACAAATCGATCCGTCAGCTTCTTCCGTTCCAAAATGAGTCTAATTCTCTCACTTTTGCACACTCTCTCGCCTTATGTTCGGAATGATTTTACGACGGATCTTTTTAATCCACTTTAACATATTGGGTGCAGGCACAATGTTCTAAATGCTAATAAGCGAACGAGCCAAACGTAATGGGATCAAATGTTCTCCGTGAGGGAGTTCCTACCAAAATCAGGGTAATTTTTGCGGCATCTCGTTCACTTAACATTTACACTGCAGAGTCAGAACATTGTAGCAGGCCCTAGCTGGAAGTGAAACTCAGCAGGAAAAATAAAGGAATAAAGCAAAAAAACGTGCATGCAATTGCTTTCAATAGTTGTGCTTCATTTAATCACAGACACCCGATCGAGAGCTACACTTTACGTGGATCGGAAAGCCGTCGGTACTCACTGAAGAGTGATGTAGCGTAGAACAGCAAATGGATGAAAATGACACTGCGGCGCGAAAACCTAAGTTTGCTTTTTTAACGTACACCATTTGTACGGCAAAGTTGCAAACAACAAAGCAGCCAAGTGAAGAAGATGAAAAGAAACTAACACCCTGCATAAGACGGAAATGAGGAGAACGAATGGAAGGGCAACCATTTCACCCTCGTCAAAATGGTGAATCGAGATCGCCTGGGAAAGAAGCGTCTTCTTAAATTTAATTTCTGATGTCTGTGACAGTGGAAAAAGGGTTGAAAAAGCTATTTACGGCGTCCTCATAACGTCTGTCCATTTCTACACTGCTCATTTGCGTACAGCAGCACGACTTGTCGTCGGACTGCAAAGCGACTGTTTGGATTCGTCAAGATTTCGCAATGTAAACGTATGCATTGAGAAGAAATTGAGAAGAGATAGCTAAAGTAAAATGGAAACTGTGCAGGTAAGTCTGTCTATCTCACGCTTCGTGTTGCAGCTGCCGATTTGATTTGCATGGCTTGAAGCCTGAAAAGGTAAGATTATTATAAACACACAATTATTCAACACTGTCATGCAAAGAGATGGTAAAGACAAAAATATCTCAATGCACTCACGTAAGAATTCACTCGTAGATTTCAAACATTTTCTACGGCTCCGAAAATTGGATATGTTAATCTGCATAATTGATGGAGCAGAATGAAAATGTATTTCAAAATTTTTTGTGCTACGCGCGCTGAGAAAACGACCGCTAAGCAACTGCAAAGACGATCCTGTAAGAAATGGGTATCCTTATTTTCAGTGTATAGTGGAACAAAAAGAACCGTCAGCAAATCATTCCGAATATAAGGCGAGTGTGCAAAAGTGAGAGAATTAGACGCATTTTGGAATCAAAATAACGGACGAACCGGTTTACTCCACTTCAAGGAGACATTTTTTCTTGATGTGATCGAGTGCTCATTCGAAAGCTAATGAATAGCCACATCTAACCTACTTGATTTTGAAATAATTTTTTTCCTCAGTTATAGGCGGAAAACGCTTTTCAAAATAGCGCTCATAACTTCTTTTAGACGTAAAGCTACGTTAATTTTAAAAGCTAAAAAGAAATATATAACTATTCTTACAAGGGTATCGGACAACATATCAAAAGCCCTAGTGAACTGACTGCCGGTAAACATGAAAAATACTGATTTCTTTAAAGTGTTTGTAAAAGTACAGGATCCACAATGAACTTTCTTGAAACTTACAAACGCCTTAACCCATGATTGATTAACCCACTTTTCAACCTTTTAGAAAAACTTTTTGCATCTTTGCCTTGCTATTCCGATAGACTATCACTGTACTCACTTTAGTCGTTGTTGCATAGGAGAATTATTTTTTGATGTTGTTCTAGGAATTCGCATATTGAGAGTAGAGGTAAACATTCCGATGTCTTCATTCTTTGTGCGTATGCCCACCAGAGGTAGACTTTCTTACTCTTCATTTCATATTCCAATCGCTCGTAAGGAGAACCTTCGTTCATCTTTTGCACATAGAGTTGTTCGTTACTTGTCTAAGCTCCACACCGTACTTAGTGATACCTCTATGTCATCCTCAGGCATAAGAAGAGCCCTACTGTCCATTCTCCATGTCCCCTCAAAGCTCGGTCATGCATTTACTCGAGCAATCATTGTCATTCTCATGTAAATTCGTTTAATTTTTGACACACACTTGCGGTGACAAACATTATTACTCGTATTATTTTATGTGAATTCTTACGTGACTGCACTGATATATTTAGAAAGAAGACATAACATTCAAAAAAGAAGGAGTGCTGAGCTTACTTTATCTGGCCCGTAACCGTAACCAGACATGCAATCATAGCGTGTATGAGAATGGTGTCGGCGTGAACCCTCGTCAGTTCGCCTTAATTCGTTAATTCGAGTATTTAAGCTTGAAATAGCAGTAGCATGAATCTATGTAATGCAGTTGTATGCCATTCGAAAGTGCGACCTGCGCAACTTATTCCAAAATCGCGCTATGGTTCATTTCCTCCCGACTACGGTAGCCCGGTATTCGCCAATGCCTTGCTCCACAGTATGAATGATGTGTGAAACATAGGCATCAAAAGAACTCTCATGCACAACTCTATTTGTCAGGCCATGCATATCACAGCATTCCTAGCGTTCTATTAGCGAATGGCGGATTCCCCTGTGATCTATCACCACTGCGGACAAAGCAATTAGCCAAAGTTCACAAATTTAAAAACCTAAGAGCGTCCCGATCAGTTCAAAGAGCTGCCAAAATTTGGTGAAAAGACTCATTTAGCCATAGTGGAGCAAATTCAAAATTAGTTGCCAATTAGCCATGAGGCACTTGCCCTTTCGGTCGGAATGCTGTAGCTCACGCATTTTCAACCGTACAGTATCGATCGAGCAGCTGTCCGAAGGTTATCCGACGGGGCTTGTCGAGGTCGTCGTAGTCTTCCTCGTCCGTGATATACCTCGCCTCCCTCTCCTTGCGCTCCACGCTCTCCAGAACCCTCACTCTCTCCTGGCATTCAAACGCATTAAAACATAGCAAAAATTGGTAAAGAACATTATAATATGGTATGCTCATTTTTGCAGTGAAAAGTCTTTTCTACGTTGCGTATTTCTTGTGCCTAAATTCGATCATACTGGGCTAATGGCTAAATTCGATTATACTGGGCTATAAGGAGCTGTAAAGAATGAAGAGAAACGGAGATGGAGAGCTTGCACAAATAGTCGTTAGGTGCACAATGTTCCAAATGTTAAGCGAACGAGTCAAAACGTTTTGGGATAAATTATTTCCGTGCGAGAGTTCCTTCCGAAATAATGGTAATTTTCGACATCTCGTTCGCTTAACATTTACACTGGTATCAGAACATCGTGGGAGTCGCTATAAGGCACTAGAGTTCCGGTAGCCAATACTTCAATCGCATGATTGTATCGGATGGAATAAATGAAACGCCTAATTGCGGATATGGGTTAGAGAGTGATTCTTTTCATTCGTCTCAATCGCATAGCGTTTTGCGGGCGATCCTTTCTAACCCATATTTTCGTGTTGGATAATGAGGTTAGAAGTTTACCGAAAGCCGATTAGTCCCCTCTTTCTGCACATTTCGACCGCAAAGCTCATCCTGCTGTAAAGAATGAATACGCGTTATGAATAGACGGTGTTTTGGGATATGGGTTTGAAAACAACATGCGATTGGATTTCTAACCCATATCTGATAGTGGGTTAGAAGAGGGAGGAGAATGAGGGGTTAAAACAATTAATGGGTTACCTACCGGAACTCTATAAGGCACTGTTGTCGAAAGACTTGAAGCTCTATTCAAAATAAATGCATAATTAAATAGAAAGACTCACATGCCCAAAGACCATGAACAGCGACCGTCCACGACGAGAACTTGAGAGTAGAATGAGGAGCGAGCAGGATCACAAGTCACGTTTTAGAACAATAATGCAATTAATGTATTTAGATTTCTTCATCACTTCTTATCTTTTCTCACAGGCGACGCGATTCAAATCTTTATTATTCTTATCTTTATTATTCTTCGTCAACGGTGCATACCCAAGACCAAAATTGTAATCCAACACATGTTGTTCTCATGAAGTAGCCAAGACGTCTGGATAATCGTTAGGCATGTCGTTTTCTTCCCTTTCCTCCACAGACGCCATGCTAAAACAAACTACATTTAATTTTCTACTTTGCCATTCTAGCCTGAACAGCATACCAAATACACAACACTCAGTGCCAAGTATGGTTGAGGAAAAAGTTCCGTCAGTCATCTCATTCCTATTTGCGACGAGGGAGCGAAACGGTATACAGAGATTCCAGACGAAGTAGTAATGGGATTATTCACAGAACTTTACAATGTACAAACAAGTACCGCACGAGGTATTGAAATAGAAAACATATGTGCGAATCTCAATAACCTCTGTTTCCACTCGAAAACAGCAATGAACAGAGCGACCACGGCAATAATCGCGATGAGCAGAAGGTAGACGTGGACGGCGAGTCTGAATTGGACTTACTGTTTTGGTGAGAAATACTTTATTAATTAGTTCACGTCTTGAGTTTTTTTTATAGTATCACAACTAACTGATTCTGAGTATTATTACCCACGGCTTTTCAAATACTAGAGGGAGAAGCACGACCATAAGCGAAAAGTGAATGGCATGTTCTAATGATTTCCTTGTGCATGTCACAGCGATGTGGATGGAGAGTTGTGACATATGTGGCACAAGCGCAAAATAATTATGAGGCATTGCCTGTAATAGTACCGAAAATAAGCCAGGCCAATCTAGCAACAAGATAGCAAAGAATAGCAACACAACTGCGAGAAGAGTAAAAAACTCACAAAGAAGTTCTAAGAAAGCGCTATAAATATTTACCATTTCTGCTATACCACCACTCCTCGTAAGTCCAATGCCATCCGATCCTAAGTTAGAGACTCTAAGAAAAGGAAGAAAGTAAGTAAGAAATGCAAAGCTGCGGATCGATCGTGAATTGTGGTATAAACGGATCCGTCTGTTTCCTCCGTTCCAAGATAAGTCTAATTCTCTTACTTTTGCACACACTCTCGCCTTATTTTCGGAATGATTTTCTGATCTTTTTAATTGATTGATTTGATTGATTTATCCACACTTAAATAGCAAGGCAATGTTAATATCAGGAAATGACACAGCATAGTTCATAAGTAGGCATAAGAGATCCTTCTAAAAGCTCAAAAGTTATGTACAGAGGTAAGAAAGGAGACCTCAATCGCCTCGCTCTCTGCAAGCCGCCCGGCGACGGCGGAATCGAATCGTCGAGTGATCGAGAGGTGCCGAGCAGTGAGTGGTACACCATTCTCTCCGGGTCCTGCAATACGATATAGTGGATTAAAAAGATCCGTCGGAAAATCGTTTCGACTATGAAGCGAGAGAGTGTGCAAAAGTATGAGAAGTAAAAACTTTTGGAACGGAAGAAACTGACGGATCGGTTTATTCCACTATACCGCTTTTACCTTGTACGCTTTTCATTGCTGGACTCGAAATAGCGCGCTTCAAGAGATTGCAGAAAATAAAACCACCAGAGAATCGAAGTCTAGCTGTATTGATCGAATACGGGACAACCGCAGAAATGTCTCACGTTCAATCTTCAAGGACTGTCCTCAAAAGACGTGCACAATACAGCGCTCACTCACCAGCCTCGTCCAGGACTTCATTACGACACAAGGAATGTAGTCGAGTGAAGCGGAAACATGAAGGAAGGGGGGAAGGAGGAGAAGGAGGAGTGGGATATTTACTCTACGAATGCATAAGAGGACCGCATATAAATGAGAAAAGTGTGAGTGTCTATGCGCGATAAACGTGCATAGCGTTCTTGAGTGGTGTGATGTCTGAGACCATGATGCCCTACTAGTCCTCAGGCACTTTGCCGCCTAAATTGAGGGGGGGGGGGCTCTCAAATAGCACTTACTGGAGACATACAGTGCATAATGCGTGCAGCAGGCAAACAAGATAGGCGATAAATAATAAATGAAGTGGCCGACGGCCGTCTGTTGCGTAGGGAAATTATGCACACCATGAGCTTTTCAATCCCATTACGCCCCACGAATGCGGTGAAAGTCATGTACCAAAACTGTCAATGTAGATCGTACCCGATCGTTCAAGTGCCATTTTGCTTATTTTCCGATTATTCTGTTTTCATTTCAGGATTCGCCTAGATACAAATAATTCCTCGAAAATGTATGCAGGCACTTACGCAGAGGTACGGTATCATTTTTTAACTCTTCTTGTACCTTTATCAAAATGAATATAGAAAACCTCTAAGTTGAATCTTTGTTAGTCTCTCTAGTGTCGCGTAATTAGCGCCCTTCTGATTTGTTGTCCCGCCTAGTCTACATGGGCGTATGAATAGGCCCGCTAATGAACCGTTTGTAAGTACTGACTCATTTCTTCTCAATCGAACGTTGTCGCTCAACAGCGTCTTCAAATGTACAAGGGCGTACGACGGGTAAGCCCCCCACAGTATTCTGGCCCAAAGGGGGAAGTGCCTAATAGCGAATTGGCTACTAATTTTGAATTTACTTTTTTTTTGAACGGCTGGATGAATCTTCACCAAATTTTGGCAGCTCTTTGGACTGATGAGGAGCAGCTTAAGTTTTTAAATTGGCGAATTTTGACTAATTTTTGTGGACGCAGTAACGATAGATCACAGCGGAAACCGCCATTCGCTAATCGAACGCTAGGAATGCTGTGTCCCGTAGATATAGTGGAACAAAAAGATCCGTCACTTTACCATGCCGAATATCAGGCGGGAGAGTGTGCAAAAGTGAGATAATTGGACTCATATTGGAATGAAAGTAACGGACGGACCGGTTTATTGTACTATACCTAGATAATATCTAGTAGATATAAGATGTCGGACAATTATACTTCTCCTCACCCTCTTACTCGAGATCAAGAGCTAGTTGGCACGTTTCTTCCTAGTCTTTCATTCTGTTGATACACGAACTTTTTGGTTGAAAAGTATTTGCATATGTACATTTTTTGTTATTTTTAACAGCGCCATTTTGAACTGAACTTGAAAGTAAAGGTTGATAAATAGTCCGAACTCATTGCGAGTGAACGCTACATGTAGAATTCTTGAACAAAATGCATTTTATATTGCATTTTCTTCTATTGAACCTAAAAGATAAGTAAGATATTATCCATAAAAACACACGCAGAGCATGTGTTCCAAACCCAAGGCTTCTCCCCTTGCTCTGGACGATGCTTCTTCAAAAATGTTAATATATATCTTCTATTGAAAGCAAGTTTATAAAAACAGCTCCCTAAACCACATGTAGAGCATGTCTGCCAAGCCCAAGGCGTCTCCCCTTGCCCTGGGCGATGCTTCCCCGCTCTCCAACGCCCAACGCAAACTCGTCACAAGTAACTGGAATCCGTGGGTTTTCGTTATTTCTTTTTTAAATCTTAAAAATATATTCAGCTGTTCTCAATTTGAACCCACTAAAACGGAACAAAAGCACATCGCGCTGACCGTATCATTAAATCCCTGAATCGGTTTCACCTCTCTGAAGGTTTTGCAGTGGAAAAGAATACTGTGCATAGCCTACAGTCAGAAGCAAAGCCTACGTGACTTTGACAACATAATGTGAAATAGCTGAGCCACCCATGAATTCGATCTCTGATGCATGCACAGTTGTTTGCTAATTCTGACACCCTTCTAAATTATGCGTTTGGTGCCTACTTCCTTATGATATCATGCATTAAGGTGAGATAGTTATTTCAAAAATCATAATAATTAGGATGATTGCAGACTTCTGCTGCAGAACCCTAAACTATTCCACAGGGCATGGGTCGCGTCAGCTAATCGAAGTGCATCTATCAAAGTAAACTCTTACTTATATCGTCTTGGAGAAAAATCCCCCCAATAATTTTATTCCTACTTCGTCTGCACTCTCTTCATATAACAGCTTCGCTCTCTCATCGGAAGTAGGAATGAGACAACTGACGGAACATTTTCGTCAACTATAGTTGAATGTTTGAAGCCCACGCTGCCTTCAGTATGAAATTGAGAAGAGACTAATGAAACGACTAGGTTCCTACAAAGCAGTCCTGATGAGCTCTTCTTCATAGGTTGGCTTTTAGACTCCGCGCGCTCTATGTAGTGTTACACTAATATTAGAAGACTGAAGAGACCAATCAAGCTTCGTTCGTTATGCGACACCTAACAGAGCTCACCGGGTTCACGCATTTCAACGATTTCATCGCACTTTCTGACTCGATGAGCCGGAAATGAATTGCAATTCAAACGTAATCTTCGTAGACGCACGGGGATTTAAATACCTACCCCCATTGCGAGATGTTCAACTAGTCGAGGTTCATGATTCACGGTGTTCTGACAACAGTGCAAATGTTAAGCAAACCAGACGCCGCAAAATGTCCCTGAATTCGGCAGCAAGTCTCGCAGAGAGAACATTTAGCTGCAAACATTTTGGCTCGTTTGCTTAACATTTTGAACGTTGTGGATTAGGAATGTCCAGCCAGTAAACGGATGTTCCTGCTTGATTGATGGCTTTATGAGCATCTATCTGGGATATCGTAAAGATTTCTGCTCAATCGCGATAGGCTTTGTTATATTTCAGGCAAAACTTTTTTGTCATTTTGTTTATTTTGAATAATTGCAGAAAGTCTTCGGCCTACCGCTGGAGGAGGATGCAGCGGTCCGCGTCGATTTCGCTGAGCTCAACCTCATCATTCGCGACTTCTTCACTCGAATAGTAAATGTTCTAAATATATATATCATACCTAATTCCTCAGCAAACTGTCTAAAATGCGATAAAATTTATTTATTTATTTATTTATCTAATACAGTGAGGTGTGCGGCAGGTAAATGTGTGAACATGTAATCAGGGAGCTTATAGATAGTGACTGAAGGTTTGGACCCCGATCGGACGCGAGCCTCTTGTCTAGTGAGTTGGCTATTTGTCCATTTTTTTTCTTTTTACGTATTTAGGGAATCTTGATGTGCTGAAGAACATCCTATTATTGGAGGAAAACGAACGTTGGAAAATCATTGCAGCGCACTTCGCTAAATACAGTGAAACTCTCTTGGCAAAATGCCAGCTTACAAGGAGTGGTTGTAACCACGCGGAGAAATTTCGATATGAGAAACGCTATTCCTGATGAGTTTTATGTGCTGATTACGAATATCAAGTTTAAAATTTGCGGTCCAAGAGTATTTTCGAGATAATTGAGATTTCACCGTTGCTCGCTTATGTGCATTTTACACCTAAATATGCTTCACTAACCCCTTGAAAGCTTTAAGATACCGTCGGACAGCGTTGTGGATAGAATTTCTATCTAGAATTACCTCTCCCTTGCAGTTGTCACCCATTCTGCGCTTTTAAAGCCTCTAAACAGCTTCAACAAGTGAAAAATTGAGAGAAAGGACATTAGAGGCTTGCACACTTTGATTCCCATTATCTCAAATATACTCCTGGACCGCAAATTTTAAACTTCAAATTCGGAGTCAGCATGGAAAACTACACTAGATGTAATATTTCTCATATTCAAATTTCTCCGTAAGGTTAAAACCTCTCCTTGTTAGGCTAATCTCCGGCTCCGATTGAAATTTTACGGTGCTCCGTTGTTCCCGTACAACACACATTATGTAACTTTTGTAGCACGAATACCCAGCAGACTGGGTGCTACAACCGTACACACAGTGTGCTGGCATACCAAGATGTGTGTTGGACATTCTGCACATTATGTGTTACCCCTTGCACATATACTGCTACCTCTTTTCCTATTATGCATGCTCCTTATCAAAGTGCGGTAGACGACAACAGTTCTCTATGGTTTATTAACCTGAATTGCAAGTTACAATATTGGCAAAATTGTTAAATAGAGAAAAAGAGAAGTCAGGAACTTAATCTAATCAAAGCAGGCATGTTTTGGCCTGTAATGCGAACGTAGAACAAAGAGAATAACAGCAAGTTGCTTACCTCATTCTTCCTTATCTTCGAACTATTATC
>LS851067.1:20172-35882 GCA_900490955.1 Micoletzkya japonica | reverse complement strand
GATTCGCCTCGATGACCAGACACGAAGAGGAAGTTCTGCAAACGGCTTTTTAGTAGACTAATAAAATGGGCCGAGGTTTTATGATTCCGACTCGAATTTGCCGAGAATACTGTATGTACAGTATGAAAGCATTATTTATGAACGCTATTAATACTTACAGAATAAGATGTTTCATTCTAAAATATAAAACGAACCTTGACTTGCGAAGACAAACTACTCCTAGCGCTCCACGGTCATTCGAGCGACACCTCGGCCATTATTCCGCTGCAAACTCTTGATTATCAGCTTCACGGGTTGCATACAAAGTAGAACTAATCGAATATATGACAATAACAACCGAAACATACAAAAATAGAAGTATTACTGTCTGAATGTACCCCGGCTTTGAACAAACGCGTCAAAGAGTAAAAAACAGCGTGACACGAGAGCAAGCGTTGGAGGAGTAAGTAATAAGTATATAATAGGGTAAATAAATCTTATAAAACGCATATAAAACCTAATTATCGTCTTCCGTGCGCCAAAAAGTCGAGCACTGACCAGTTATCGCAAACTGAAAAAAACTTGGCAAAATGCCACCTCTTCTGTGTTTAGCAACCGTAATCGTACAGTGATGGAACGTTTTAGTCAATAATAAGCAATGCAATAGCTGCAGAGAGCATGAAGAGAGAGAGAGAGAGAGAGAGCATGGGTAAATTCAAACATCATTACACTGAGCGAAATTACCCCAGCTTTACGCCTTATGGGGTAAATTTTACACCGACTGGCTGGGGTAAATTTGAAATTACACCAGCCATCTGAGGTAATTTCAAAGTTACCCCAGCCAGTCGGTGTAAACTTTACCCCATAAGGTGTAAAGCTGGGGTAATTTCGCTCAGTGTATGGTGAGCTTCTTCGGTTAGTCTTCTTCAGTTTTTATTTTTAAAAGATTCCGGAGATCATGCGAACGGCATAAAAGTGATTTCAAGTGCTGCGGACGATAGGGCAATCACGCCTTCTATAGTAGAGAAAAAACGAAGATATAATCGGTCCGGGGATCCCCCGATGCCAGGCCCTCTAGATAAAACGCGGAAGTGTTTATGCGCGGAACGGTATATTCTTCACGGGAATTTCGCGAAACTGTTGAATCGGTTATAGCGGTCTCTTGTTATAATTTCGTGTAATTTCTTGTTTTCTTTTTTCAATTTGAGTATTTCTTCATAATATCACACTCATGAACGAAATATACCACATTTGATGCATTATTTTGTCTGATAACAGCTCGGTTTTTAGATGTAAGATCATAATCTCAATAATGAGCAAAACTGAAAAAGAAAACATAAAAGAAGCTGTAAGAACGCACGCAGCACCCAAACATACAGAATAAATCGATAGCAGTAAAATCGAAAATAAATCGTTCCGAAGATGACGCATAAATTCCACTTCTCGCTAAGGCCAGCAACTTTTACTAGACCGTATTTTCGAATTATACGTTCCGATTTTCTCTACTACATAGTGTTTAGCGAATTTTTCACGCGTTGAGGAGATACCATTTCACTCCCAGAGAATATATCAGGAACACGGATAGCTTTTTGAGATCAGTGCCACATAGAGTTTCCCCTAGTACACACTAGAAGTTGAGTAAATCAATTTGAAAGGCACAAGGGGGGAAAGTGCGCTACAACCGGAACGATTATATCTTCCCTTTTTCTCTACTATGCCTTGATGTCACAGCGTCAGTTTTGCACGAAATATTTTCTTCGTATGCCGATATAAGTTATTCACTTTGTGTTCATAATAGCATCGTTTTGAAGTTCAGCAGGAACGCATAATCCATTTTTTACTATCTATCACGATACATTTTTCCGCTTTGAAAACACACTATATATCTAATTGTCCCGTATTTCGTTCAGGAGAAGCCTGCGAATCCCTCTTGAAGTCTCCACTAACCAACCGCCTGCATCACACCTGTGCCTGAAACAATGCCCCGTCGCCTTGAGTCCAATTACCTCAACCTTCTCCAACGGCTCTCCCTCCATCATCTCCTTAGCTATTTCCTGCCTCGAATGTCTCCATATCAGCGCCTTCTTCATCGAATAGCTCCACTCATATTGTAGTCGTCGCCTACAAACCGCTCGGGGCCGCTTACGCCAACACAGATTACGGTACTATCGATTCCCATTCTCCCTTTTCGTGTCGGGAGCCCCTAGTCGCGTGTTTCTCGTGAGCGGGTCGCACGGCCGCCTGAGAATCTGCCTAAGTGTCTCCCTCAATCTTTTCTTTTCTCTCGCTTGATATGTTTCACAGTTGCTTGAGGCATTTGTATGCCCCGGGGAGAATTGTAGAGCCCTGGAGAAGGTGTCCAAAAAGAGAGCGCGGACTGAGCAATTTTCGAGCAAGTGTGAGACATATTGTACGGGTGCGTGAAGGTACATTATGAAGGGGAGGGTCATCTGTAGTCGCACGCTTTTATATAGATATGTATCCCGGGAGAGCGAGCGAATTTGAAGCTGTGAGCAAAAGTATGTATCGCGAATTGAAGCAGCCGTCGTTGGTTGTATGTAGCAGGAGACAGCGAATTCTAATTTAGCTCGATTGTCCAAGAGACAAAAAGAGAGATGATCTAGATAGTTGTGTTCAAGCTCAGGCCATCATAGGATGTCTTGCTCGGCCTCTTGAGATGGGCTGATAGCATGCATTTTACACCCTTATTCGCTGACGCTCCGTGCGGTGATGTAAATGATACGCGTTGTGAGCCGGTTGCGCCCCAGCTCTACTGATAGAGACACACGATTCGGGCTTTGAGATAGCAATTAGAGCTTGCCCTTTGTGTACTTCTCTTGAGTATGTTGAACGATCCTCAGGATGTAAGCTACGATTGAAGCGTAGCCTCAAAAGACGAGAAAGAATTCTCTAGTGGGAAATGGAAGAGACGAAGTACTCCGAGTCGGATGAGTGGTACTCGACGGGCTTGCACATCGCACAGTCGACTGAGGCAGTCGACGTGAAGCAGGAGGAGAGCGTCTCGGCCGCCATTGCCAATGCCTTCGTGAGTAGCCTGGCATACCGTCCAGAATCAGCAATGTTGCTGTAATATGGCTGAGGAAAATGCTCGCATTCCGAGTTTCGACGAGATAACGAACGAAGAGAGTCCAGACGAAGTAGAAATATGTTTACTGACGGAACGTTTTTGTCAATCATACTACCAGTGTTGACGTTTTTTTCAATATTTCTAGACATAAAGCTTCAAAAGCATGTTTCATGCGCTCTGATCTCCTGTTCAGAACAACATCTCCTCCGGGGACGACTGTCTCCTCTCGACCGATCACTCATCTCTGCCCCATTCCCTTCCCCATCCCCTCGTTCCCCCTCCCCTCCCCCACTCCCTTCCCCCTCCACTTCCCCTCCGGCCGACGGTCCTCCACCACACGACTGAGCGTGAGACACGAAAGAAGGAGAGGGAAAGGGAGTGAAACATATCGGAGGGAAAACGGAGAGTCTCTCTGAGAATTTGGCTCATTCCGATATGTTTCACGTTTAGTTGGATAGTTGGTTATTCCCTTCGCTAATCTTTAAGCTTTCGCCACTTGTCTATCAGGAACAGCATATAGTAGATAAGAAAATAGCATGTCTAAGCTAACAAGATCACCCCTGATTAGCATATAGCTAGTGCTTCAGAACCGGCGGACCTCTCGACCGCCGTGCCCGCGCTGTCCCCCTCCGTGGTAGTAGCTTCCTCATCGAATGCCGATCAGTCCCTGCCCCTCCTCAATCCGCACCCCTTCCCCGCTCCCAACTTCTACAACTTCTCGCAGCTTCATCCCTTCCAGGTAAGGATGAGCGATATCTAGTAATGTCCGAATACCATAAACATTTTCCGCCATTTAGATGTAGATATCACTATTAAGGGCAAAAATCTTATTCCCTCATAAATGGGACTGTTTGTCCAACTCTCCTGTGGTTGTCACTATATCATTTTGTATGCCTTGTTATTACGCTTCTCCCTTTACCGTAACTCCCCTTTTGTAGGCCACTCCTCCGTCTCTGCTGTTTTCGCCAAATCTAATGGGGCTCTCGTTTCCCACGGAATTCGAGGTACGGTATTTCCTTGATTTCACATATCTATCTATCAAGGAGATTTTTTATAATACACCTAGCGAAATTTCACTAGCACAAGCTACCACCGTGCAATTTCAATAGCAGCGTAGGGAATTATTCCCTAAAAGAGGCTAAATTTTTAGGAAATTTTCGTAGAGCATTGAGTGCTAGACAATAGTTCTCTACTGAAAATTCGCTGAGTGTATAGATAAGCTTCACGGTAATTCGGGTGAAGCTCCTTGTGCTTGTGTAAAGCCTTTATCTAGTCCATAAATCTTATGAGAACAGAGTTTCCATCGATTAAGCCGACTTTTCTCATCTCACGGCTAGAGGGCAAATGTTTCACATGCGTAGGTTAGGTGAGTGGGAAGCTCAAGTCATAAGCGGAAAAGGGTACGGCACGTGTGCTAGGAAAGAAACGAGACAATTCGTCGGAGGTTGACTTTTTCGGCTGTTTGCACCAATTCTATGAGAATGCAGAATAGGTGTGACTGGAATAGGGAATCATACGACCCGAACTGTTTTGAAAATGCTTGAAAATGCGGACACTATGGATAGATCAGCCTGCTTTTGTAGCATCTTGTTGAGTGTAGACTATGCGCGATTAGATACAGTGGATTAAAAGATCCGTCGGAAAATGTTTTCCGAATATAGGGCGAGAGAGTGTGCAAAAGTGAGAGAATTAGACTCATTTTGGAACTGAAGAAACTGACGGATCTGTGTATTCCACTATAGCTAAAGCATTCGCTTGAGTACCCGGTCCTGCCGCCTCCCCAGCAGTCCTTCGTCTCGTCCGACTTTCTCGACCCGCTCGCGATCGCCCTTGAGAAGCAGCATGGACGGAGGCAAAGGTATCACTATGGACGAAAACGTTCCGTCAGGAAACTAATGCCTACCTTACTTGGACTTTCTTCGTACCGCTTCGCTCTCACGTCAAAAGTAGGAATGAGACACGACGGACGGAACTTTTTTCTCAACCATGAACTTTGCTTGGACGACATCTTGACTCTCTTTGCCGCTTATTCGCAAGGAGATGATATCAGAAACCGGACAAATTTACTGAGGTCAGTACAAAGTATACTTGTAGCATCTCGGACAGCCTCTTCCCGCAAATGTTCTACGGCGCGGCCTCAACGACCCAACCGCAACGGCCACTCTTCGACTTTGCCGCAGCGGCGCAGCACATTCCCAAGGCATTATTGACGAAAATGTTCCGTCAGTAAACGTCATTCCTATTTTGTCTGGACCCTCTTTATACCGCTTCGCTCTCTCGTCGGAAGTATTAATGAGACGACTGACGGAACATTTTCGTCAACTTTAATTCAAGGCATCTTTGCCCGCTCGTTTCAGAATTGCAATTTAAAGATTCCCTCCAACCATCTCATTCATTACAAGAGATAACCAATTAAAGGGTCCCTCCAACCATCTCATTCATTCCAAGAGATAACCAATTAAGAGCGGTTGATTGATTGTGAGAGACAAGAGAGGAATGAAGAGACGCAGACAGCGAGACTAATCTTTGCACAGCTTTTGCTCAGCAACGGCAAAGTTTCAACTGAAAAGGAGAGAGGATGAGACTCAGGATATTGAGAGCTATCCAATGATGTCAGGAAATGCATATGGTAGATATTGGCTGGAGGGGCCCTTTAAGACGATAAATATATGCTTAAATATAATAATATAAACCTTAGAAGCCAGCCACTCCTCTAGTAGCAGCACAGCCTGTCGCGGGCAAAGTGAAACTTCATTAGCATGGCCCGGACCCGTGAGGGGGGGACGAGGAATGAGTGAAGAATGAGGGGGAAAAGAGGACAAAATAGAGGTTTTTTTCGACGTTTTTCTTGAATAACAAGAGTAAGGAATGGAAATTCAAAAATCGGACTTCGCTACGCTGTAAGGATGACATCCCCCACAAGAAGATGCATACTCAATTATCCACCAGAGTGCAAAGGCCAGGGAGCCTTTGTGTCTTGACCGACGACAATTTCAAAAAAATTAGACCAAAACGAAATTGTCGACCATCCATAACAAGAAATCCATATTTTTGAGGAAAGTATTAGGTCTGTGCATAAGTTCTACAACGAAAATTTTAATGCTGTATAACTTTGTTCGTTTGGATTCCCGATTTTGTTTATTTCCATAAAGGGGAAATGGAAATCCATAAACCTTATAGAACAGTCGACGTAAACATGATATAAGCTCTCGAAGCTCTGCCGTTCTTGAGTTATGTCAAAACTTACCAAGTGCCAACTTCGGACCATCGTCTTCTACGAGTGGCTGCGAGGCTCTTCTGCTGCAGCAGTCCATCACAATATCACTGCTGCACTCGGAGAGGATGCCGTCAACAAGTCTACCGTATGTCGTTGGATGAATCGCTTCACGGAGAGAAATGTGGATCTCGAAGATGAACCCCGCCACGGAGGACCTCCGACCCTCGATGACGACGCCCTTCCCTACGCTATCGAGGGGAATCCGGAAGCAAGCACCACCAAACTGTCGAAGACTCTTCACTGTGCCCACTCAACCATGGTTCGACGGATCCTCGATCTCGGATAGAGGAAAGTTGTTGCCCGACGGGTCCCCCATAAGCTGACTGACAGTATCCGTCGGTGCCGGGTATCTGTCTGTCAGTCTCTCCTCACTCGCCCGAATAGGAAGGAATTTCAGGAGGATCTAGTGACCAGGGATGAATCATGGATACTCTACGATAACAGTACTCGGGTCGCCGCCTGAATCCCTCGTGGACAGGAGCCACCAACTCAGCCGAAAGCAGACATGTATCCCAAGAAGGTTCTTCTCTGTAGGTATCTTCTGGGATTGCAGAGGAGTCCTGTTCTACGATCTAGGTACTACCGCGAGGAGAGACGGTATAGGGGATTAAAAAGATCCGTAGGAAAATCATTCAGAATATAAGGCGAGAGAGTGTACAAAAGTGAGAGAATTAGTCTCATTTCGGAACGAAAGAAACGGACGGATCGGTTTATTCCACTATAAATGCTTCCACCTATAGTACTCAGATCCGCAAACTTGCGGATTATGTCAAGGAAATGCTGCCGAGAAGAGCAAATGTCCACCTGCTGCACGCCAATGCGAGACCCCATGTGGCAAAGCTGACCAAGTCTACTCTACTCGAGCTGGAATGGCATACGGTCCCCCACCCGCTCTACTCTCCTGACCTTGCTTCCTCGGACTATCACATCTTCCGCCCTCTCAAAGCGTTCCTGGCAAAGAAGAAATTCGCTGATTTGGATTCACTCAAATCGGAGATGTTCGACTTTCTCGAATCGTAGCCTCTCTTGTTCTGATCAAATGGAATCAATCAACTGCCTGTGCGATGGACAACTATAGTAGATAGTAATGGTGACTATATTGTAGGTTGAGGTTGAGTTCTAATAAAGTTATACTAAAACGAATCTGAGGTCAGCTTTCGTTGCAGAACTTATGCACAGACCTAATATCCATCTTTTTGGATGAAATGACATCTTATTTATCAACAAGCATCCCTACAGACGTTTTCGAAAAATTTGGAATCATTTATTACGTTTTTCATTTTATAATGTTGTCTGTTTCTGTAGACATAAACGGGAACTGCAGAGAGCTGCCTGCACAAAAAGAATTGAAACTTCGGGAACACTTTTATATTGTTGCCCTCTACAGGCGTATAATCGAAAATTTCGTTTTGGTCTAATTTTTTTGAAATTGTCGTCAGTCAAGACACAAAGGCTCCCTGGACTTTGCTCTCTGGTGGGTAATTGAGTTTGCATCTTCTTGTGGGGGATGGTCATCCTTACAGCGTAGCGAAGTCCGATTTTTGAATTTCCATTCCTTACTCTTGTTATTCAAGAAAAACGTCGAAAAAACCTCTATTTTGTCCTCTTTTCCCCTCATTCTTCACTCATTCCTCGTCCCCCCCTCTCGGGTCCGGGCCACGCTAATGAAGTTTCACTTTACCCGCGAAAGGCTGTGTATAGTAGAGAAAAGCGGAACGTATAATTCGAAAATACAGTCTAGTAAAAGTTACTGGCCTTAGCGAGAAGTGGAATTTATGCGTCATCTTCGGAACGATTTATTTTCGATTTTACTGCTATCGATTTATTCTGCATGTTTGGGTGCTGCGTGCGTCTTGCAGCTTCTTTTATGTTTTCTTTTTCAGTTTTTGCTCATTATTGAGTTTATGATCTTGCATCTGAAAACCGAGCTGTGATCAGACAAAATAATGCATCAAATGTGGTCTATTTCGTTCATGAGTGTGATACTATCAAGAAATCCTCAAATTGAAAAAAGAGAACAAGAAATGACACGAGATTACAAAAAGAGACCGCTGTAGCCGCTTGAACAGTTTCGCGAAATTCCCGGGAAGAATAAATCGTTCCGCGCATAAATACTTCCGTGTTTTATCTAGAGGGCCTGGCATCGGGGGATCCCTGGACCGATTATATCTTCCTTTTTTCTCTACTATAGTAGGAAAAGCGCTTTCGTAGTCGAATGGGGTTTATTACTAAAACAGTCTCTTATGCTTAAACATATCTATACCTCGAGGATATCTACCAATTGCAGCCCGACATGTCTTCCTTGGACGTCTACTTCCCCCACGGAGCGGGCAGTCTCTCCTCGTCAACGACGTCCGTCTGTTCGACCGTCACGCCCACCTCGACGATGACGTCAGCAGCTGATAGGATGAGTCTGACACCACAGGTATGGCACACACGCATGCCAAGTCGTGGGGACTCGTTAACTTTTTTGGGACCCGGTTACTGGTGAAGTAAGTGGCATAAATTCTATCCCATATCCCATCCTCTTAGATGATTAGCGATGACTAGTTCTATTCGTCAGATCCTCTCTCAACCGGTCAAACCGACGATCGGCTACAGTAACCCCGAGGACGGGATTCCGACGTGCGAGGTCCAACTCGAGATGGAGACGCAGGCCGATCGGGAGCCGGGCGAGGTCACCTGCAAGGTAGGCCAAGGTTGAGGAATTCTCGCTCTACTTCTATGATGAGCCGTGAATAGGGGCTATTCCTTGTTATTCATCGCGCGATAGTGAAGACCAATGGTAGTGTCTGAAAAAGAGTCAGAATCACTATTGTGAAGGGGTTGGTCGTGGGACCTTTTACTCGCATATGCACACTGTTCTGACAGCAGTGCAAACTGTTAAGCAAACGAGATGCGTGAAAATACCCCTGATTACGGTAGGAACTCTCGCACGAAAAACGGTTAGACTCAAACATACTATCCGTTTGCGGCATTGCAGGTGTGCCAGTCGACGAACGCGAATGGCCTGCATTTCGGGGCGCGTACGTGCGCAGCTTGCGCCGCCTTCTTCCGACGGACCGTAGCCGAGGCGAAGGAGTACAACTGCAAGAACAGCTCACGGTGCAATGCCGTAGTGAAGGACGGTCAGTCCTCTACCAGGGAGAGCAACGAACGAGAATTGCGGCACTTTCCCCTGAAGATGGGACACAGTGAAGTTGAGGAGAGATTGGGAAGCCGTCATTTCACCAAATCATTTCATCAATCACGATTAGCATAGACTTAGTGCTGAAGAAGCGACCGATTGGATGAAATGCATGGAGATTTAGGAACCGGCTACCGGAAACTCTGTCGTGCCTGCCGGTTCAAGAAATGTACGCTGATTGGCATGCAGCCGGAACGTGAGTTGGCTAGAGTCTAGTTCGATCTTTGATCTTCGATTTCAGACGTGCAAAACAAGCGGCTTAAAGTCTCGCCCAGCAGTGCGCATCTCATGCCGAAGACCGGCAGCAAGCCCGGCTCGCTTGACGCTCTGCTAAAGATAGGCTTCCCACCGCCTCAGGGCATGAACTCGGTGAGCTTTGATCTTTGATCTTTGATCTTTGATCATTTATCTTTTAACTCTGAACCTTTGGTCTTCAACAATAATCGTTCCTTGAAGATCCACTCGACACCCCTCTACCAGTCGCATTTGCCCACGTTTGGCTGCTGATTTCTTTTAATATATTATAAAAAAGCAAATTTTCTACTTACTTCATGAAAGAGAAATCGATCGACTTTGTAATCCTCAAGATGCTTCATTATTATACTTCTCAACGTCCCCGTGATGATCTCGTGATTAGACGTATCAGACATCTCTTTTGTTTCAATTCATTTATGTTTTGAACTTTCCTTTGTCGTAAATTTTATATACAGTGTGTTTTCAATAAAGGATTAAAAATGAGGCGGCGAAAATTGTTTTTTTAGCAGAGAGACTGCGCAATTCTTATTGCAAGGACTATGGTATTAGCAAGTTCGCTTGCAATTAGACATCACCGCTGTTGAAGCGATGCTTCTTTCTATTGGATGGACAACTGACGTGAACTGAAAAAGTGCAACTCTCCCCACAAGAGTGCTCAGTTAATCAAGATTCAAACTTTACATAATGAAGAGCTATGATTGACGAAAACAAAGTAAATGAAGTTTAGGGCGAATTCCAACCTTTGTCTCGTCCTGCAAATAGTGCAGAGTCCACCGTTCTATCCATTGTCAAAGTTCACGGCGGAAAACAAGCCAGTAAAAGGGGTCATCTCGGGCGGGCAATTCTAGAGGAATGGAAAGCGGACTTTGAACCGATACTGAACGACGATGCATGGAGGGGCGAGGAGAGTATTAGGGTTCTCTTTTTGACGCCTTTGCCCGGTTATGTTTCAGCCTCGCATAAATACCGGGATATGCCTACAGAGCGAAACGTAACCCTGGAAAAGCGTCAAAAGGAGAACCCTAGAGAGGATTGAGGGAATGAGAGAGCCGGACTGCGTGTTGTTGTAATCCAGACACAGGACGCAGTAGATGAGATACAGGCGATAGCTATTTAGTTGGCTGCCTGAGCAGAAGGTCTTCCTTAAGTAGTCGGTCAGGAGATAACTTTACAAGCGAAGTTCGCTCTTCAGATCCCGTTGTGCACATTCTCCCACGTGCCCAATGAATTGCCCAAGGAATTGTTTCCCTATTAAGAGCCGTCTACCCATCGTTACATTCCAGTGTTTAATACAGCTGTGCATGAGAGTTCTATTGATGCCTATGCTTCATGCGCCATTCATAACCGCGTCGCGTCTGGTCACTGAACGTAACGAAGCTTATTAACCAAAAGGACTCCCATGCACGTCTCTAGTATTCAACCGACCTTCGACCCTCTATTCCGCATACACCCGTTCCCCGCCTCTTTCCCTCGCTCTCCCTCTATCTTTCCTTCTCCATCTCCCTCACCCACTCTCCCCCCTCTCTCCCCTCTCAATTTATCAAATGTCCCCCTCACTTCCTGCTTTTCGCGTCCAGTAGCGTTCGAGTCTTGCGGTGAATACTCTAAACATATTCTTTTTTATGTTTTTTCAAAAAAATTTCTTGATAATTTTACTATACGATCGAACTCCTAAACTGCCTGTTTTTCACTGGGAATTGGCAGTAAAACGCGTGTTCACGGAACCTTCGCGTGCCTTTTCATCCCTCTTTCAGTACCAATCCTCCCCCCTCTGAATTCTATGCATGTTTGAATAAAGAGCCCCGCTATGTTCTCCGTTCTCCATACCACCAAGTTCGATTGCCATTGTTTTTTCACTGAATCATCTGGCCTATGCAAAGGGGGGGGGGGGGGTGATTCACTAAATATCGATGGAATGAAAGCCAGTTTTCTGATGCTTAGGTAGATGTCTTTTGCATTAGATGCATTTTGCATTTTGCATAATTATGTACTTAACATTTTTTAAGTGCATCCTATAATCCTATAATATCCTAAATCCATTTTATAATATAGTAATAATAATAATAATAATAACTTTATTGCTATAGTGGAGTAAACCGGTCCGTCCGTTACTTTGATTCCAAAATGAATCTAATTCTCTCACTTTTTCACACTCTCTCGCCTGATATTCGGAATGATTTACCGACGAAACTTTTTAATCCACTATATCTCACAAGGATCCTGTCTACGGTTCCTCAGTTTCGTTGGTTGACTAAACATGCACTTTGCCGTCGTCTTTTTCTCCTCCCAGACACCTCTTCCCTCAAGCAATCTCTCGTTCTGCTAACTCCCTCTCTTTTTATCTCCCTCCCTCCCTCCCTCTGATCGTTCTCTGGAGTGTTCTCGCCAGAATCTCCCCTATTTCCCCCTTTCGTCCCTCGACATAGTCCTCGCTCTTTTCTTCCGTCTTCTCGACATATTTCTTCCCGCCTTCGATTTTCACTATTCTCAGTATTCATTCATTGTCTTGCTTTGTTCACTGCGCCATTTAGGCGAAACTATGCGCAATATTCCTTACTTTTCGTTATTAAGAACTGGCAGCGTTTCATTGGTATAATTCGGCGGTATTTATAGTTTTGGCCATTTCGTCGTTTTCTAAATATCAGCTGTGAATGTGGATCACTCTTTCGGCCTTGTCATAGGTCCGTGTCATGTCTCTGCATTAGCTAAGCAGGTCTAAGGAGCAATGTGTCCCTCACTCTCTTGTTGTTATTGCTGTCCTCTCTCACCTTCTCTACCCTCTCACGAGGGTTTTGTGTTGATGGGGTCTTCCTTACCCCTTTCTCTCTACCGTCCTTCTTCTATCTCTTTTTCTCTCTAACCGTCTAGGTGTAAACACACTAAGAGAGTAGACGATGAATGAAGATTGGGCCACACGCACATGTTTTGCGTAGATGGCATGTGCGGGTGCGTTATGAATGTCTGAACAAGATACTAAATACTGTATTCTTTCCTTATAAGGATTGGCTTACCAGCGAGGTTGAAATAGCGTAAACCGTAGATAGCTAAATTGACTATTTCCTATGGTATAACTGACTATGACTAACCGTCCAGAGTAGTACCGCTCGTGTTTTCGCGTATGTTTGAGCAGAAGAGCCGAGAAATACCTACACTGTGTAGGGGAGTGTTTGATGCTTGAGCAAACGCAACCTTTCTTTACGTTCGAATGTTCCCTTGCTCAACGACTTTACATATCTATGTTTACCACCATAAAGCTCCTTGACTGTATGATAACTCTATTATTGAGTAACCAAGTTTCTTGTTGTTCAAAAGCTGGAGGCTCTATAAAAACTGATGCCATGATATCATCAATATTTTCTAAACATCCTGGCGATCTTTCGATTGAGCGTGAAAACAGCGTTGAGTCGCCTACTTGAGACAAGGCGATACGATCGGGTGGAAGATAAGATCAACTATTGGCACTCAGCCAAGGTTGTGTTTTACTAGCGCAGTATTGGCGTTCCTCTTCCTATAGCTATAGCCCAGGCCGAAGCATTTATGAACAGCTAAGAAAACTCACCACAGCCTACAGCTAAGAAAACAGTTCTACGCATTTCGGTAGACGCTAGAAAAAAGAAATATACAAAACATCAGTGCAGCGCACTCTATCAGCCAAACATTCGCATTATCTCTATCGGAACACTGTCCCAGTGGCCCACGTGAACTTTGTTCTTCCCCTACGAACGCTTAATCCTTTGTTTGGGCCGATCCTCCTTCACATTGCTGCATATCGTCTACCGTATTGTAATGAATTAATAATAAGAAAATACGTTCTCCAAATAACATTTCTTCGTACCTCTCAAAAATTGTCTTCACAGTCTCTCTTTTTTACTTCCCGTGCGCTCCTTTACGATCCGTTCTCTGTGAATAATTGGCCACTTCTCCGTCGAAGTTTGCCGCCAATTACGAATGGTTAACTGAATGGCCTTCTTACATGGAATATTCCAACTGTTCCCTAGTGTGTGGAGCGCCCTCCCTGTTACTTAGTAGCATACCTCATACTATCAATGTACCTCATCATCATCTGATCGTGTTCCGTTTCATGCTAAAAATGTAGAGAAAAGTATAATAGCATTCCCCAAACCGCCACCCTCTGCATACCTCTGCTATAGCAGTCTGGCAGGAACGTGGTTTGATAGCGTTTATGTGTGGCTCCGGTCCAAAGGGCGCACAATCGCTATCACTCCTCGCTAATCTCTCGCCCTTACCATTCATGCATACCTCGCTTTTTTCCCGCCATTCCCCTAAATACTTGACCAAACCTCCGCTATCATAACTCTTCTCACCTTTTTTCCCGTATCAGGCCATTCCTTTCCTGTTCATTAACCGATTCCTCTCGCCTTCCTACGACGCATGAGTTTATCGATTTTAGCATGTTCTTATTGACATTTTAACCTTTTCGTGATCTTGCATTGTAAGGGCTCTATTCTTAACTGGTCTCTACTCTATTCTAGTCTTATCTCGTGCTCTCTACTGCTAATCGTCCTATGCACAGTGCTTAACCCCAGCACGTGTCGGTTGATTACGCATTTATGACTTGTCAGGGCCTGCACTTCACTCATGTACTCTGCACACCTTCAACCATAGTCTCCCTTTCAGTAGATTTATCTAGGCAATGAACATGCTTTTTCGGTTGCCTTTACCATATCCTTAAACTTTTATAAACTACAAACTATGCCTTTAATTTATCCGCAACGGCTTTGAGGAAAAGGCAGCATTCACCATTTTCCGAATAAAGCCGAGCGTTTAGAGGTTGCAAATGAGAAAGGGTTCCATATATCATCTTTTTCGTTGTGGAAACAAAGCACCTTCTCCATTCCTCACACTCATGTTTTTTCTCATAATTTGTGCTCTTCGATATTCATATAGACGTTAGACCGTTTGCTGAATGCACGTATCGACATCCTGACCTATTCGCATCATCCTCGTATTCCCTGTCTTATCTTCTGTTGGCGCCACCACACGATGCTTAGTTTATCGTCGTGATTGCTAGATTATGGTCGTGCTGTTCACTATTTTACCCATCTTATATGATACTGATCCGGAACAATCATGAATAATCCTTGCAGAATGCTATTCCTCATATTCGGTGGTTACCTATCCCTTCTAATCGGTGCCTACGTCGCTACGGTCGTGCTCATTCTTACGGGACGAAGCTGGGGCAGGCTGCCGTGGCTCTATCTGAAGGCTGTTGAGAAACTGCAGGTAAGCACGAATATTTCAAATTTCGTTCCATAATACTGTGGTTATTCACCGAATCCACGAAAAATGATATGGGAATAATCTAACCTTGCAGAGCTTCTTCCCGTCGTCATATCCCACGTCAGAGGGGGCTGCCAGGCAATCCCAATGGCCGCAGCTCATTGACAAGGTTCACATGCTTTCGCTAAACGGAGCCGTCTAGTCAGTTACGGAATAAATTTGAACAGTCGATACCGTAATTATCTGTCACAGTGTTGTAAGTGTTAAGCGAACTACACTGAGCGAAAATTCCCTAGCACGCGGCACCACCGTGAAATTACCCTAGCGGGCTAGGGAATGATTCCCTAAAAACCGTAGGGAGAGGCTGCATTTTTAGGGTATTTTCGCAGAGGTGCCGTATGGTGGAGAATTATTCCCTAGCCGGCTAGGGTATTTTCGCTCAGTGTAGCCAAAACGCTTGTAGTACGGTGTTTTCCGTGTGAGAGATCCTATCGAAATCAGGGTTATTTTTGGGCATCTCGTTCGCTTAACATTCTGACTGTTGTCAGAAGAACAGTGTGCTGTCAGTGAGATGCATTTTCGACACTTTGCAGCCGTCGTTCGCTCGCCTGTCGCGCCCGGATCCCGATGGCGCTGCACTGTACAATCTGCTGAGGCCACGGAAACAGGTGATAAACGCGAAT
>LS847175.1:34676-52071 GCA_900490955.1 Micoletzkya japonica | reverse complement strand
AAATATATATATATATATATATATATATATATATATATATATATATATATATATATATATATATATATATATATATATATATATATATATATATATATATTTTGACCTCTCCTTTTGTTACTAGCAAATGCGAATCATTGAACGTCTAAGTGACTTGAAATCTGTATAAGCTTTCGATTTTTTGAAATAAGGCATATCTTTTTTGGCATACGGTAGCCATGCGGTTGGATTTTTAAATAACAATGTAACTTCACCAAAACATGCAGGGTCAGTAAATATTCCTGTGGGGCTATTTATCATCCGGACAAATCTGTTTGGCATAAACAGTGATTATATTTCATAAAGTTCCAACCTATCTTATTTCTGTTTGAACAATCGTAGGGTTTTTGATAACGGTGGAAATATGGATATTCTCTTTTCAATTTTCTAAAAATTTTTATCCTTGCAACGCTGATAATCCAATAATTTAGAGATTAAATACCAAGGCGCTTCCCCTCTGAAGAAGACCAAGCTTCTCGGCAAGTACATCGTTGTGAGGGTAAGTTATTAATTTTTTTAATGTTTACGTTCAGTTTTTCTTTGAAACGATTGGTTTTAATGCAATATTCAATATTTTTATTTTTTTATTCTTCTGATCAGTTTTAATATTTCATATCAAGGATAAAAAATCAGTACTATTATATAAGTCCGTCTGCCCGTTATCATGACCAAAAAACACCCAAATATGCATTTTCCAAATTTGCAAACCCTCCTGCCGGATGCGGGGTTCGAACCTACCACCGTTCAACCTGCAGACAGTTCGCTAAACGACTGAGCCAAATTGACACAGTTTAATAAGGTGCGGGGTTGGTACATAAAGGGAGCTGACGTATGAATTAAAACTTACACTGGCTGGGAGGGGTAAACTTCAAACTACAGCAGCTTTTAGAGCAAAATAGTGTTCGAACTATTATAATCACACGAAGAATAAGCTGAAGCACATGGGGCGATTTTACAGTGTAGGTGGTTTCAAGATGTGCTGTAATTTTTCGACTTTTCTATATAAACTAAAAGAGGGGAACGGAAACTAAACGTTACCCGCAGGAAAGTTACAGTTTTCAAGAATGTGGAGAGCTATAAACGAAAAGAGGGGAATGAAAACTATTTTTTACCCATAGGAAAGTCATAGTTTTTGAGAATGTGGTGAAGGCGGCCATAAACTAAAAGATGGAAACGAAAACTAAATATTACTCATAAGAAAGTTATGGTTTTCGAGAATGTGGTGAAAGGAAGCTTCTAATTCCAAAGGAATGGATTTTTGAAACATAGGTAACGGTTGTGAGTAAGGAAGAGACGCCTCTAGAAAGTTGCATGGTAATTCCAGCGAAATTTGTAGCGCAAGAAAGTACATCGAGAACCTGCATGAGAAGCTTCACAGCATTCCAAGCGTTCTAATAGCGAATAGCGGTTTCCGAACTTATGATTTGATCCTCTAGGCGAATAAGTGAACCAAAAATACTGAATTTGAAAACTTAAGCTCGTCACTGTGAGTTCCAAAAGCTCTGAAATTTTGGTGCAGATTGGTTCAACCATTCTCGAGAAAATTCAAAAATAGTGGTCAATTCGCTATTAGACACATTCTTCACCGAGCGGAATGCTGTGGCTTGGAAAGAATGTCAGTGTAGACATTGGCTAACATATGGACATTCATTAGGAACTGTATCACCCTAGAACACAGAGCTAGCTGATGCGTTGAGGATACGCCAGTCGGGCGAAGCGCCGCGAAGCGGCGCGTTGCCGGGCTGGTCTAGAAAAAATCTGTCAACATGCATTTTCAGGAACCGCGATGTAATGAACACGAAAAATTCTGGAGGATTATTGAGCAGCAAAAATTCTTCAGAATTTGAAAACCTATTTGACATACAATGAAAATGAAAAGTGCGTTTTTGCTAATAACAAGAGCAGAATGCAGTGTATGTACGCTTGCAACCTTCATGTTTACATAGCATAGAAGTATTGATCGTTTAGTCTCACTCATTTTGAAGAAAATAGTAAAAAGTATAACAGTAAAAAACAATGGCTTTCCTTCATGAAGCTAATATGAAAATTAAGGTGGACACGATCGTGACGCTGGGCAGGACTAAGGATGCGAACAGTCAATCTGCCGAGGAGGAGTCGAGAAGAGCTGCGGGAACGGAGGAGGCCGATCCGAAGGAGATATTGCCACCTTTCAAAAGGTGAAGCATTTACTGTTAACTTATAATCTTCCCCAAAACACCACTGCTGAACTTTTTTTCTCTTTTTGTACTCGTTAAATGAGTATCTTTAGTTTCATAGGATGCACAGAGTTACATAGGTGTGATGTGGAATGAGCGATATGTAATTAAAGCGTATTAGTGGGTACAGGGTTCTTAATTAATATCTTTAGTTCTAGCATGTATGGAAAAAGATCTCTCTATGGTCTCTATGGTCTGGGTTTGCAGGTATATTCCGGAGTCGCTCGGGGAAGTATGCGTGGCCTCTTCGTACAGGATCTGGATCACGGACAAGCACCCATTCCATCCCGATGTGAGGCGTAATTCACTAACAATACGACTCACAGCATTCCGACTGAATGGGAAGTGCCTAATAGCGGGTTGGTAACTAATTCTGCATTTACTCTAGTACGGCTAAATAAATTTTCACCAAATTTCGGCTCATTATTGTGGCCGCTGTGATCCTTCGGCACCAATCTCAACTCGTCAAACTGAACCTTCAGCTTCTCCTTTTTATTCCCAATTGACATAATGGTCGCTGCCGTATTCGAGACCTCAATCACTCGGAATGGTCCCCTCCACTCATTAACCAACTTTGGGTGACTTTCCCCTCTCTTCTCAGTCGGTACTCTGTAGTATACCCGATCCCCAACTACTGGCAGTCTCCTCATATTGTTCTTGTGCTTCTCATCGTACTCCCGCGCCATTCTGTCTCCCTCCTCCCTCATTCTCTCCACTACAACCCTTCTCATCATTTCCATATTAGTCACCATTCTGTTCATATAATCCTCCTTGTATTGAACATCTGTAGGTCCGGTACTACTCTCGACGGAGCCTCGTCATCTCTACCAGTCCTCAGATACTGCGGAGTCTCTCCCGTCGTAGCATGCGGTGAATGATTATACGCGTACACTGCGAATGGCAACGCGCAATCCCATTCTCCTCTCACCGTCACTATCTTATTCAAGATCTCTGTGATTGTGCGGTTGAATCTCTCCGTTCCCCCATTAGCACGAGAATGGTATCCCAATGTGGTTCCGTGTTGTATCTGCCACATCTCCACCACTTTCTCCATTACCGTGTTTTCGAACTCCCGTCCCTTATCGGTGAAGATCGACTCCGGTACTCTACCCTCTTCCAGAATCCATCTACTCACAAACATTTCCGCTACAGTCTCTACCTTCTTCTCCTTTATCGGATACGCTTGCGCGAACTTCGAGAAGTGATCGATAATCGTCAAGATGTATCGATTCCCTCTCTCACTCTTCCCGATATCAATCAGGTCCAATCCGACCATCTGCAACGGTCTACTCGTCATAACCGGCTGCAATGGCGGGATCATCTTCGGCACAGCGTTCGACACTGCACACTTGTTGCATGCACGGATCATTCTAGGAATATCTTGCAGCATGGCACCCCAGAACAACTTCTTACTCATAAGCTGAACCACCTTCCGTGCTCCACGATGACCATTCAACATTCCGTGATGTGCTTCCCTCACTACTTCTTCTCGAAGACTGTCCGGCACGTACAATCTTCTTTCCCAGTTGGGCTCCAGAATGTACAGCAGACCCTTCTCCACTTCCAGATCGAATACATTGATAACCTTTCGGCTACCCGGTATGCTGATCCTCTCCTTCGCCACTTCGTCCCTCTCCTCTTCCTTCAATGTCTCCACTCTCTTCACTTCTTCCATCATTCCTCGGGCCCACTCGTCCTTCTCCAACTCTTCTCTCCATCGTTCTTCTTTTGCCTATTCTGTACCTTCCAAAGCATTCACAATAACATCCAGCTTGTCCTCTTCCCTTCCTCGCTCCTCCCCAATCCGAATCCTCGACAACGCATACGCTACCGTATTCTCCTTTCCCTTCACATGTTCAAGCTTGATCTTGTAGCATTGCAGGTCTTCAACCCATCTCTGTATTCTCGGAGACAGATTCATACGAGAAAACATAGCACATCATTCCAAGCGTTATAATAGCGAATAGCGGTTTTCGCGCATTGGATCCGATCCTGTAGGCGGACCAGTGAACGAAAAATTATGAAATTAAAAATTTAAGCTCGCCACTATGAATTAAACAAGTTCTGAAATTTTGGTATAGATTGGTTCAGCCACTTTTGAGAAAATTCAAAAACAGCGGTCATTTCGCTGTTAGACACATTCTTCACCGAGTGGAATGCTGTGATAGCAGTCAACGGCTTGTTATCCGTTCGTACGATCATATTCGCACCGAACAGGAAATGTCGAAACTTCCGGAATCCTTCGTGGATTTCCAATCCCTCCAGATCAGACACTGCATAGTTCTTCTCTGCATTACGAACGGCCCTCGAGAAGAAGAACAACGGACGTTCCATTCCGTTCCCGTTCTGGCTGAGTACCGCACTCAGTCCACTCCTCGAGGCATCCGTCGTCACGATGAACGGACGGCTTCCATTCACTGCCGCCTCCGAATCCGGTTTTCCCAGAGTCGGAGCCGTGCTCATCTTACACTTCACTTCATCAAACGCCTGTTCTTGATCCACTCCCCATCTCCATTCCTCCTTCAACGACGTCAATCTGACCAACGGCTGGGTTATACTCGCAAAGTTCTTAATGAACTTGCGATAATACGAGGCCATTCCCAGGAACCTCCGTACTTCTTCCACCGTCCTTGGCCTTGGGTAGTCTCTTATCGCCCGGACCTTCTCTTCATCCGTCCTCACTCCCGATCCGTCGATCACATATCCCAGGTACGTGACACTTTGCTTGCACAAGTGGCACTTCTTCGTATTCAATTTGAGACCTGCCTTGCCCAGCTACGACAGTACTCTACTCAACACTTCTGCATGTTCCTCTACAGTCTCCGTGGCAATCAAGATATTGTCAATGTACACTTGCACACACTTATCTTTGCCCTCCTTTCTCAATTCTGGCTCCAATATCTTCTGCATCGTCCTCTGAAACACTGCAGGAGACGTTGCTAGTCCAAAGAGAACTACATTGAACTAGTAGTGCCGACCCAACGTTGCGAATGTAGTCTTCTCCTTGGACTGCTCTGTCAACCCGATCTGCAGTATCCACTCAACAAGTCCAGAGTCGAGAACACTCGCTTTCCCGTCAGCTCCTGCATCGACGAGTCGATATGTGGCAGAGGCTGTGCATCTTGCTTGACTACCTCATTCAACCTCCTGTAGTCGATGCACGGTCTCAATGAGCCATTCTTCTTCAGTACGAGAACCACTGGAGAACACCAGGGAGACTCCGACGGTCGGATGACTCCTCTTTCCAGCATTCCCTCCAGCTGTCTCTGCAGTTCATCCCGAACTGCGAACGGGACCGGTCTAGGCTTGTTCCGAATCGGCCGAGCCTCTCCCGTATCTATGTCCAGCTCCTCTGCCCCAGTCCTCCCCATCTCCGACTCATTCAACGCGAACACTTTGTGCTTCTCTCCAACTACAGTCCGCACCTCCTCCGGCAGCGATTCCGACTCTAGAAGCTTCAATACTTCATCCCGATGCATCTCATCTCCTCCATTGTTTTCTCCTTCCCTCTCATCTTCACCTTGTCTCCTCTCCGCCTCCCAGATGTCGTCTTCTTCCACCTTCAGTGCCATCCAGTCCCCCACCGTCTCTCCCTCTGTGAACGTGAGGACCTTCCTGGAAGCGTTGTGTATGGGAAGTTGCACTCGATCCCTCTCCCTCATCTCACATACACCTTCTATAACCCTACCCTCATCACAAACGAAGACACTCTTGGCTCCTCTAGCCCCTTCCAATGTGACGACTCCGTCCTCTCCTGGTCGAATACTCGTAGACGACACTATCCTCGCCTCGTCCCTCTTCTCATCCAACTCTACTTTGACTCCTTCCTTCGAGAAACGAATAGCCACAGGCAAGTTAACAAGAGAATTCATTCCAATCAACGTTTCAGTTCCACTCCCTTCCACTACATGGAAACAAACACTCGAAGACCTACTCTCGTCCCCTGCCAACGTCACACTCAACTCACATCTACCTATGACTTTGATCTGTTGCTTCGACGCATTCAACAGTCGCAGTCCAGGAGGAACATCCTGATACCGAATGTCTCCCTTACTCTTGTTTAGCGACAACACAAAGCTCTCCGACACTAGGCTCGCATCTGCTCCAGTATCAAGAAGGACCTCCGTCGCCCTTCCTTCGACAGTCGCATGCACATGGAGTCTCCGTCCTATGAACAGATCCTCCCCCTCTGCTCCTGTCTTGCCTTCTCCGGTCGTCAAAGCTAACATGCATGATGTAGCTTGCTAACATATATGCTATACTTGATTTATGTTTGCAAAGTGCACGATGCATGTTTGCTTGCATAGTGCAAGTTGGTATTTTGCACTATGCATGTCCACTTTTACACTATGCATGTCATCCTCGTCCTTGAGCAGGCCCCATTGTCATTAGCATTTATGCTAGCAAATCTTAACGTGTAACAAAATAGCAAATAAGGTGAGAACAACAAAAGCCTCGAGGGGTCAGATGGGCCTTGAGTGAGGTGTCTGTCTCACTGGAAGAGATTCTTCCGGTGAGGAGGGTTGGGACGAGGGCTGCTTCTGTAACGATTGTTTTCCAAAACGAATAGTTAAATACATCGCAACTATAAGCAAAGTGTCATTCTGATAACTTTACAGCTCTCTTCCCATCTTCCATATATTTCAGGGAATGTGCATAGTAGTACTTTCCGCCTTTTTAGTTTGATGCGCCAGACTTCATAGAGTATACATAGTCGTAAAACTGTATATATCCCATTCCCAAGCTTACTTGTTCCTCGCCTCTGCTTCGTCCAAGCGAGCGAGAGTCGCACTTCGTCTCTTCTTCTTCTCCTTATATCCCGACTTCTCGACATCCTCTCCCACAATCTTAGCGGAACGCCTGAATTCCATACTTTAATAGCAAGGGAAAGATCCATCATGATATAAAGATACAGTATTCTGCTCTCCTTTCATTGATTTATTGATATTTATGAATCTCAAATTCATACCTCTTCTCGTCCTTCACAATCAGCATCTCCGGCTCCTTATGAATCTCGTCATCTTCCTCTTCTTCATTCCAACGGGAGAGTTGTTTATCCGACAGATCGTCCTCATCTTCTTCACCGCTTAAAAAGTACCGCGCATTACCGTAGCCAGACTAATTGAGGTCAATTTTCATGGTGAAACAGGAGAAGAACTTAATATGGAAACCTTTATGGTGTTTTTCAACACTATCAAAAACTCAGCAACTATGTCTAAACACTAATCTTCCTCGACATACCTTTCTTCAATTATTTTGTTCCTGCGGAAAGAGCTTGTTTTCTCTTCTTCCTCATCATCATCCTCAACCACAATATTCATCGAATTCGATGAGAGAACTTCTTCCCCATCATTATCGACGATTTGCTTTACTCTAAAAAATAAAAATAATAAAGGAAGCACTAAAAAGTATACCATATAAGCGGAAAAGTACTGTAAAGGTTAGGATACGGTAACGCTTTATCTTTGCGATCGACTTTATTTTTCATCAGTTTTCCTTCACAACTAAACTTTCCATCTTTATAAGCGGCTTGTCTAAGCCAACTTTTGCTGGTTTAGTATGTATGATTTCTTTTCAGCCTACAACCGCTTTCTTCTGCAAGCTTGTTTTTGTGTCAGTTTGAATCCTTCCAGTTGTTTTTACATTATTCTCATATATAGAGCAGTAAGAAGTAAAAGCTTCCTGATGTTTTGCCGATAGTCATTATTGTAGGTAGTTAATCTGCATATCCGCAACTTAGTGGCCATGTATAATGATTTCTCGTTCTGGGTTTATGCATTGAGGTGCGACGACGCGGGTAAGCTGACTGCTCATCTACTTGGCTTCCTTTCTTCGTACCCACGACCGTTTATTTGGGCCCGGCCCAGACATCAAAAAAGCCTTAGACGCGGCACAGTTCAGTTCGCGATACTTCCCTGAATTTTTGTACCACAGGAACTCCCATACGGAAGTACCGTAATCCTCGGGCCAGATTTTGGGAATGTTTCCAATTTTTTTTAGTTGTTTTGTGAGTTGAAGGTGTGTGTTTTTGCCTTTTTTATTTTTTTTGCGCTCGGGTAGCTAGTAGAGGTAAGTGGGATGGATCCGTCGATACTTCGGGCTTTGGAGAATTCAACGACGAGAAAGCAGCTTCAAGAGTTGCTCGAGGAGGCCGGAAAGAAAAAGGGTGAGCCGTTATAATATGCCGTGCAGGACTAGGAAATTCGGTGAAATGTGATCTGTCATTTATTCTTATGTTACAGCAATCGATGGGACCCCGACAAGTCGCCGTTCTCTTCACGGAGGAGCAGAAAACAGTATGTTCTTAACGATTCGTGCTTTGAGAACAAAGTAACAAAGAAGTTTGGAAAGTAGTGATTCTCAAATTTATATCACTTAACACTAATTTATACAAACGTTGCCAACCTTCACATTTCAGTTCGCCAGTCTCCCGATAGAAGAGAAAGTAAGAGGGACGAGAAGGAGAGGGGGGAGATCATCGGTAGCGGTGAGATGTTTATCTCTTCCCAAAATTGTGATAACTAGCGAAACATGAAATTTTACTCACCAACTGAGCATAAGGTAAACAAGGTTTTATGGCCTGAGTAACTGTGGCACTCAAAATAGGAATGCCCAGAGAGATGTGTTTATCAAATTGCTTTACTTTATTCATTGCACAGTTTAACGTATTAGTGGTTAGCAGTAAAAGTAGCATTATTTTACCATTCACAGTTAGGTGGTGGGAGGATGATCGTAGAAATTAATCTTTATCGGCGATTTTTCTGCCCGTCTTGATCATAATTCCTTATCCAACCACTCGCAATCCTTCTTTGCTAACTCTAGTTGGAGCGGACTTTTAAAGTGAACAGTATTTAGGTCATTATGAATTTATGCTTTACAGGTGACGATTCGACTGACGCTGGGCAGCTGAACGAAGATGTGAAGACTCGGCGACGCTCTGCCCGACTGGCAAGCACACCTAAGGGTTCTGACCCATCCACTGGTGAGCCTTTCAATTATATTCAAGGGGCACTAGGACACTTTATTGACAATGTCATAACAGAACATCCGCTTTTCCCTCAAGGGAAACACGTATAATAAGTTTTGATTCTGTGTGTTTTTGTTTCAACCTGCGTGGAGCTTGACAGTTCGCGAATTGCAACGTGGGGTGGGTGGGGTACTGCACTAAAAGAGCTTGAAGTAGTCTTATTCACAACTAAGACAAATTTATGTAAAAGTTTTAGCATAAATTTTCGCAAATCGGGTATCTCGTACCAAAAGTATTGCACAATTCCTTTCTTTTTTGCAGAGAATCCGAGAGGAAGTGCTGAAGTTCGCTCATCGTCGACGTCGCACGCCGATCGTCGTCACAAACGTCGGGACGACAAGTCCGTGAAGAGTGCAAAGAAGGCGCGAGTCACGAAAGGTTATACCGCTTATTTCCTTTTTCCGGTGCAGATAAGCAGGAATTAGAATCTAAGTACAGTGTCAAATTACCTAGTTTCCTTGCATTATTTTTCATCCCTCTGCCTAATCTTTTAATTTGGGAAAACCGTCATCTATCACTTTCAAAACTCCAATCAAAACGCGTCAATAGGCTGTATTGCGTTGCTATCTATTTCACGGAGAATGGTTTGCAGACTCCCGTCGAAAGGACGACGTTGAGCGCAAGCTCTCGGCTATCAGGAGGACTCGTACGCGTCTCTACAAGTCGAAGATGAACATCAAGAAATTCATTGAAGACGAAATTAACTCCGTTCTGCGCGAGACCGACTACTAGCTGCCCAGCGTTGTCTTGCCTTTTGATGGTGATTGTTGTGTTGAAATAATAAAATGTATTTTAGATGAATGATCCAAACAACACCGGAGAAGGGAAACGGAATAATGGAGAGAGCGGTAAAGGGAGTCAATTTGGAATAGCAGGGTCTAGTACTGGGCTTAGCCCTACGATTTCGACGCTAAGTGTGTCGCGCCTGCGCCCAGGGACTGCGATGAACTTAGGGATGAAGGAGAGAGAGGAGCGCAAGAGAAAAGCTGAGGAGAATGCACGAATCGCTGCGAATGGAATGGAACAGCTGATGAGAGAGAATGCACGGTTAGCTCTGTGCGTCAAGGAATTGGAGGCTCTGCATGCAAATGATATTAAGACAAGGAGACAGTTGGAGTTAAGGGCGGGCTGCCAAGCGGAAAGCGAGAGAGAAATGAAGAAGGCAGAGGAGACTATTTTGCGTGCAGCGAGAGAACATGACCTGTTGAGGAGAGAGAAAGAGCAACTTGTGTTTCGGGTGGAGGAGTTGGAAGCGCTGAGATCGAAAGATGCTGAGACGCTCAAGCATCTTGAATTTAAAGCGGAGTGCAGGGAGAGCGAAGTTAGGTTCTGCAAGGCCTGAACAACAAATGGGAAGAAAGGGATATGAAACGGGTACACGCAATGCGCAGGAATGAGCAGAAGAGAAAGAAGAGAAAGCTGAAAAATAGGAAGGCCGTTGGACAACTGAATAAGAAGAGGGCGAAAGTAGTTGCGTACGCGGAGGCATTAGACTACCGAACGAGGAAGAATCGAAGGGACGCGCTGGAGGAGTGCCTTAGGCAGAATGTGTCGAATGGGAACGATATGGATGAGAAGTTGAACATAGTTCAGGACTGGGCAAAGAAGAATGGGGTGCAGTTGATCCGAAAGTCTTCCTACAAAAAGCTCACTCCGGAGCAGGATCTTCTCTTGATGCTCTCACTTGGCCTCTCAGTCAGCCAACGTAGGAAGCTAAAGACCGAATTGCGCAAGCTTAACATAGACCTACTCGCTTCTAATAAGGCCGTAGAGTCGCTAAGAGGTAAATGGGCTGCATCGTTTGAGTACAACATCGAGTACGGTAAGAAAGCGGACGGCTCGGAGGATAAGCAATTCGTGAAGGCGACGATGGTGGACGTGAAGGAGTCACTGGAGACACGAGTGCGGAGCCTAGTCAGTAGTGGTTCACTATCTGCAGGTACTCTCTCGGATGGTCTACGTGTCTGCATTCTCGGAGATAAAGGAAGCCCAACAACGAAACTAGCTCTTCAAATTGGGAATGTGTCCGAACCCAACAGCCCCAACAACCTTATGATAGTTGGTTGCTATACAGGGGACGATGCAGCAGAGAGTCTTAGGGCTAACCTCCTGGAAGTATGCAGCCAAATAGATCAACTAACATCAGTGAGGGTTACTGTAGATGGAGTCGAGAGGGACGTCAACATCATTCTTTTCGTGTGTGGAGACTTCAAATTCGAGTATGCTTGTGTGGGCCTTAAGGGGGCAGCAGCAAGCCAGAACTGCTTGTTTTGTCTTCGGAAATCGAGGAAAGTAGATCGATCGTTCTACAAACTACTCGATAAGGAGCCGACAAGCAAGTTACGGACGATTGATGGATGTGCATCGGATGGCAGTGGAAGCGGATGTAATGGAATGCATGCACACACACATCCCCCTTTCCCCAGTATCCCCATAACTCACTATGTCCCCTCACCTTTGCACATAATCCAAGGTGTCACACAAGATCTGTGCATCAAGAAGTTACACATTTATGCTACGAAGGAGGACGCTAAGGGAATGAAAGGAGTGGGAGATGCGGATGATTTAGGAACGAAGGCAAGACAAGTGAAGAGAAGGAAAGAGATCGAAGCGGAAGAGAAGGAAGCAGCTGAACTAGTTGAAGCATGCCAACGATGGAAGGAGGAAGCAGCAAGGGGAATCGCCTGCTTTGAGGCAATCCACTCTCGGACTATTGTACCAAGAAGCGGGCGAGATCTGTATGGCTTGAAGGATGAGTGCGTCTTTCGTCATGTAGACGGAGACAACATCATTGAAGGTAGAGTGAGGGTTGAGTGTGAAAATTGCTCTAAGAGCTTCCACTACATCTGCATGGACATCGTCACAGCGGACGATGCAGCCAGGATCGATGAGCTTTTCCTCTGCAAGCCATGCTCGGGACAAGACTGGAGCCTCCCCACTCGAATTGCTGAACTGCAATAGAAGAGGGAGGAGATAGAGCGCTGGGAGAAGGAATATGAAGAGAAGAAGGAAGAGTGCAAAGCGAAAAAGGAACAACTGGGGAAGCTAATGAGCAAGAGCGGAAGCAAAGTGAAGGAGATGGAAGCCGCTTTTCTGAAAGCGGGCGCAGACCTACGTAGCTGGTTCCAAACACTGTGTGGTAACCACGTCTACCGTATCCTCCGCAAGGATGGACCAGACATTCTCTGGGGAATATTCGATGGTCTGGACAGCGCGGTAACAGAGAAAGAGAAGCGACTTATGAAAGAGCTGGGGAGGATTCAGAGCGCTGCTACCGCCCGAAAGCTGAAAGATGGAGAGATTAAGGAGTTCAAAGAGACATTAGTGAAGTTTGAAGAGCTCGCGAAGGAGTTGAACCCTGATCAAAACCGTACCCCGAAGCTGCATGCTCTTTTGACGCATGTAATCGATTATGTTGAGGAGTGGGGGTCATGGGGTGAGCTGAGCGAGCAAGGAATAGAGCAGTTACATGCCATTGAGAACAGCTTGCGGCGCAGATACTGTACTATTAGAGATGGAAAACTTCGAATGTCTAGCGTCCTCAAGGAGTTCACATGTCGGTTAGTGGCGCACGACAAGAAGGAGAGACGAGAAGAGGAAAACATGAAAGGGGAAGAAGAAGAACACGAAGACGAAGAAGAAGTGCACATCGAGTAAAAGGAGAGACTAATGGGAAAGAAGATGGAGAATAAGGCGGAAGAAAAAAGCGAGAGAAAGCGTGTACATAATCTTACCTGCCCACACTAGGAATTTGTTGTCTCATTCATACTCTTATATCATATTCATTTCGATTCTAAGAATTTCGCATTTGACCTTTAATCTCTACTAAGTTTTCCTTTTCATGTCATCGATTATATTAATGAAAAAATAAACATTTATCTTGAAACAATCTATGCACAAACAGCTGTACGGGTAAACAAAAGAACCTTATCATCCACCGGCGTTTATTGATCATTGTCTTGATCGCCGTCTTCCGACATAATCCAGGTCACGTGTAGATTGATCTATAATATCGAGTTATACAATAATATTCTTCGACTTGCAGTGAAAATGTTATTGATTATTGATTATCTGGTGGCTACGCTTAGAATGGAATAGCGTGCACGCGAGAAAAAAACGGGTGATATCATAGTATATTGGTATATAAACGAACATGCTCCCTTTTCAAGTGGGTTCAAATCCCACCGGAGTTCGTCAAAAACCATTTTTGGTAAAACATGGAAATTGTCTCAAGTTATTAGAGAAAGTCGAAAGCAGGGATACAAGCGCTTTCGAGACACAACTGGTTCGGCAAAAACCATTTTGGTAAAACCATCTTCCTCTTAACTTAGTAGAGAAAATCATATTAAAAATTACTAACCGGACGATGAAGGATCCTCCGGCCGACGACTCCCACTGGTGACAGTCAGTGCGCGTCGGTTGATGATGGTCGTCAGGGAGCAAAACACGACTCCTGCACGACCAGGGATATTTCAATCCCAGCCTGGAAATAAAACTATGAATTTAAGCATATCTAACTGAAATTCCTCAGTCTAATTACAGGTAAGCTACAAAATTAAGCATATGAATAATTGGGAGCAAATTCTTTAGTCCAGAACCACAGTATTTCAGACAATTCGCATCACTTTGAAAATCCTATGTGACCGCTTTAACTTAGAGCCTTCGAAAGTGCTTTGTTCAAGAATTTCATTCCCGCATACCGAACCAACGGTAAAATCGCAAATCTCAAAATATGACCACCTAAAATTTTGAATAGAGCATTCCACTCAGGTCTTCTTGATTAATGTTTCGCAGCTTTTCATGAAGAGACGCGTCACGTATGAAACACATACATCAAAAAGAACCGAATGTAATGCATGGGCTAAAGTCAGAACAAATAAATATGAACACTCACGGAGGACTGTCGTTGTCGTTGACACGTCCAGGAGTTCCTACTACGACATCCCTCATTCCGCCTCATCCAAAACAAGCGTGAACCTTCGCGTTAATGTAGCCTCCGAGAGCAACCATCACCTTTTCGATCTGAAATCTTGAAATATTGAGATAAAAAAGTCGTGTTCTGCACTAAGTGAACAATTATGAATTTGAAGAATAATTTGCCTTAACAAATTACTACTATAAAGCTAAGAGACATAAAATCGACGTCTAAAAAGGCATACAAAAACACGAAAATCATAAATCGCAAACTGGCCCAAAAACGACCGCAACGCATCGTTGGAATGAACCAGACGCGTCGCGTTCGCGGCAAGACCCATTCAAAAAACTTTTGTAGACCTACCGTATATTTTAAGAGTGTGCCGTTCTTAGATGTAGGGGTTAATCGATCGTGGTACCGCAACTTTTCTGTTCAGGTACGCTTTTTAGTTACAGTATGGTAGCAGTGAAACGCGGTTTTGCGTCAGAAAATGAGATCAAAAGGCTCAAAAATAGTAATGAAAATTTCCGTCTATAGCTCATTCCTACTACGCCTGCATATTTTTCATACCGGGTTGCCCTCTCATGGGAATTAGGAATGAGACTTATTCCCCTAAAACCCACCAACCTAAAAATAGATTCTCACAGGTTTAATGCGCTTTTGTCACAGCCTTATTCAGTTTATACAGTAAGAAATACTCGCGTGTTCACCTACCTCTTGCGAGCAGTGATACATGGCCCTCGGCCTTGACGGGCGCCCGCGCTCAAATGTTTTTTGTACTTGCTTTTTTGCAAGACACTAAAGTATGTCAACCATTTCAAAGATTCGTTTTTAAGGTAGCCGGGTTACTGTTACTCCCTCACCACACAGCCGAAACTGCTCGCCGCACTTTCGATTCGATTTCTGACGCAAGAAATTCATTCATCTTATCGTCGATGTTACCGACAATGCGAGTAATCTATAAGTAACTGGCGTCCTTAAATGCTGATAGTAGTTTCAGAGTGGAACCGTTCGCGTCTTTCACGTTTTATGACAATGGAGTCAGGACATTAGTCCATGATTGCCTCTCTACTTTTCATGGAAAAATCTTTTTTGCCTCTGTGTAGAGCCACTCACCTTGGTGAGTGATTCGATCCATTGGTCGCTGATGGACTTGAACTTCTTGGCCCCAGCACTCCCGCTCCACATACACAGTTCACCGGTACTACCGTATACCTATTTTCAATACAAAGTACCGTAACCAGTTTTCGAGTGTACGGTAGATGGAACGGTATTTCTTATTTTTTGGAATATTCCAACTAATTTCACTCGAAAAAATAAAGGAGGGAATTTTATTAAACGGTCAGGCTACTTTCTACAGTAATCTGCAAGTTTAGAAAGAATCAAGTGGATCCTTGTTTTCAATCGTAAATGAAGCCTGACTCTCCTTTTCACGTTCAATTTCTCAAAAATTCTAATAAAAACTTAAATTGTCCCGTTAAATAAAAGTTGCATTGCCTTGAACAGAATGTACTTAATCATGAGCGAAACCGCGTTCCACCCGGGAGTCCTGTTGTCGCAGCGAAAGCCCGACGCCAGCCTGGCCAAATCGATTGAATCTTCATTCGACCTGACTTGCATGCACACTATCTTGTTGACGAGCCGCCCGACATGGAATCCGATCGCGTAGTCCACCTAAACGTTCGTTAGCGTACAGCCTCTCTTTTTAGATAAGAGCGGTGAATGCATACATGGGCTGGTGTTGTCCGATTATTGTTGCAGGCTCCCTTACGTAGTTATAGGAAATCAAATGCAGCTATCCTAACAAGCGCTTTTCATTACAACGCTCTGGAGCAGGCACCCATCCAAACGTCCGGTTGGACAATCACGCCCATGTCATACATGGGCAGCCTTCCCCGCAATATTTTGAGAAACGGGCCTACCTCTATTTTGAGAAACGGGCCTACCAACGTAGTCTAACATTTCAAATGACTAACCCGAGTGAGGGAGAGCCGGGTTTGGAGTCCCGAGATCGCTCTTCTCACACTCAGGCAGTTTTTCGCGAGGACTTCAACATTATGATTGCTCTGTAAGTAGTCGTTGATTCGTAAATTAGTTGGTAGTTTCGTTTTCTACTATTACTATTCAGAGGTGGGCGGTCATAGGGCTGGCCTGGGGTAGCTCCAATTTGCATGGAAAACGGGAAATGGAAAACTGCAAATCCGCACGTTTTGATCTTATTTTCAGAACTATCGATCCCGCGAAAATATGATTTTAATTCTTAGACCAAACTTGAGCTCATCTCTGTTGCTAAACAACTCGGCGATTAAGATAACATAGACTCACGATCGCAGCTCTTCCGTACTCCATGACGTTGAGAAGGTTGGCGTGGTCAGCTACACCAGCCTTCTTCAGCCGTTTGAAGTCCGTGCCGAAGTCGGTCTTGAGTAGAACATCAGGGAAGCGATTGATGAGGTCAGATTCCACTTGTGCGGCAACTTGGTCGAGATGCGAGTCTTCGGCAGCCTTTAGGAGGTAGGGAGTTATGCCGAATACTTTGGACAGCATCTGAAATTCGCCATGAGGCGTGTTTATCTTCATGTAGTTAGCAGGCAACTGACCTCTATCTACTCTCTACTATTAGAAGGGCGTTAAATCGATTTATTCGTGTGTATGTCTGTGATCAAGCGATATCAGTAAGTAAGAATATTGCGACAATTTAACGAGAGCGACTCTATTCCCTAACCGCGTAGTGCGAATGACTCGGGTGCTGGATGATTGTGTAAGTGACGACTTAACCACAAATGAATTGACCATTTCACGTATCTTAAGGAGAGAGGAAGATAGCTTAGCTGAGCAATTATTAGGCAGTAAATCAAGGACATTCTGAGGGAACGAGCATACAGAGCTTTTATGAATGGGAGTAACGATTGCGTAAGTGTTAGATTTAGCGTGGTCATGGTATAGACAATTGATAATACAGTATCCACCGTTGTCTATCTGCCAAACGTTATCTCCAGACTTTTGACGCAAGGGGCGCGCCAACAATCAGCACGTTGCGCGCCAGAAACGCGACAGTGCGCGATGGTCGCAAATTGCCCGCCATCAAATCGCAAGTTGCGCGCAATGAAAGTGATAGTTGCGCGCCAGATGGGGGGAACAGCGAAAAGGGGGAAGTGGCGCGCAAGTAAGTCGCCTGTTGCGCGCAACACATTTGCT
>LS847063.1:212060-237446 GCA_900490955.1 Micoletzkya japonica | reverse complement strand
ACAAAATAATGCATCAAATGTGGTCTATTTCGTTCATGAGTGTGATATTATAAAGAAATACTCAAATTGAAAAAAAGAAAACAAGAAATGACACGAAATTACAACAAGAGACCGCTATAACCGCTTCAACAGTTTCGCGAAATTCCCGGGAAGAATATATCGGTCCGCGAATAAACACTTCCGCTTTTTATCTAGAGGGCCTGGGATCGAGGGATCCCTGGACCGAATATATCTTCGTTTTTTCTCTACTATATGAAAGTTTGTCATCAAAATAATACAAAAAAAACCAAAACAAGAGCACACAAAAATGCATAGTTCGCGAGATATCCAATTTTTCATTTCCTAGTCATGGAGCAGTCTTACTATTTACGTTTAGTGCATAGTAACAAGGCAAATGGCATTGAGATATTCCCGGAACAAATAAATACTTCTTGCTGCAGAAATTTTAAAAAAAATTTTTTTGAAACGCACTTCATGAATATTATCATATTCGGTTTCAAAACATTTGTCGCTTCCATGTCCCTTTAACCACTTACAAAATTTTTTCAAACTTTAAATCGTTGAACCTCTCACTTCATACTGCAAGACTCACCCGTTGAAAATGAAAAAAATCATCGATAGTTTATGGTTATTATCTTCCGCAACTTTTACGAAGTTACCTCTTGCGGTTCTTCAATGAATAGTCTCCGAATGATTCTGTTCGGGTCACACAGAACTCCGCACGACGGGCATGAATTATTACTCTGAAAGTCAAGAATCTACGTCAACTTCTTTTTTTCCAAATACGTAATTGCTGGACTTACGTATTGATAGTTCTACAAGTCAAATCGTGATTTGGTCTAATCACAAAGGAACGAAAATTGGATCTCCCTTTCACTCTGATCAAATGTATCCCAATCCTAAACTTACCGTGATCCAAGTTTGTATGCAGTTATAATGAAACGTATGTCCGCATAGAAGTGCGGAAACCTATAATTTTATTCATGACTTTGCACATTGTACGAAGCTAGATGCATACTCGTACTAAATATATGCTAAATGCTTGGAGATTACTGCTCAGAAAAATACAGCTCAGTAAATTTAAAAACTTGAAAAATAAATATTACTAAGCTTGGAAAATGACGAAATTGAAATGAAAATTACGAACTGTATCGCTGAAGTCGTCCCAGCATATAGAACATGAACCAAGGCAGGGCATGATTCCGAAAATTTAAAGCATTATTTTAAACAAATTGTTGACCCTGGTACAGTTGTGCAACAAAATTAATGAAATGATTTCATCATTGAGTGAATTACGAAAGCATACGATGGCTAAATATGAAAAATATCAAGAGCAGAGTACGGAGACGCAGAAAAGAGCCTGTTCTAAGGGATGCGAAAAAAATTTCGAAGTCCAGTCCCTTGATTACAGCTATGCCGTAATACTTCGCGTTAAGCGAGCTGATAAGACCGATAAGACTAGGTAAGGATAACTGTGACATGAAATATTAATACACACTGCGTCATATGCTTTGGAAGAAGTATTAAAGGGACATGGAAGCCAAAAAAGATTGGCTTTCATATGAAAGTTTATCGTCTAAATAATATAAAAACCAAAATCAGAGTGCACAAAGATGTTTACTTAGAGGGACGCGAGATATCTTAAAAATCGTTTCCCAGCCAAGGCGCAGTCTTACTGCGTTTAGCGCATAGTAACGAGGCAAATGGCATCGAGCTATTCCCGGAACAAATAAATATTTCTCGCTCCAGAAATTTTTTAAAAATATTTTTCAAAGGCTATTATGTTTATTATCGTCTAAGAAACATATTTTACAAGTATAACCATCTTCGGTTTCAAAAAGTTTCTCGCTTCCATGTCCCTTTAATTTACAAATATGTACATATTTTTTCGTTCATCTTCTATTACCCGGAGAACGGAAAGAGCATACATTACCATTGTAAGCTTGAAATATTCTACACTGACAATGAGAGAAGTTTCCGCAACTTTTTCGAAATTATTCCGTACCTGACGGTACATCGGGAATGCGTTCCGAAAATAGTTGCGGAATATTCCGTAAAAGGTTGAGGAATGGATTCCCGATGTACACTCAGGTACGGAATAATTCCGAAAGAAAAAGTTGCGGAAACTTCTCTCAGTGCGTCTTTCCTTTAGCCATCTGTCCACCTACCCAAGCTTGATCATCATTGAGAACACACGCAACTTGAACTACATACGATCAAGCAAAACCGGATTTGTCGTACATTCAGAGAGTGGAGAAAGCATCAATCTTATCACTTTACATCTGCAACTCTCAGTGTCTCACATAATCTCCTTTCCCTTCACTGCCCTCTAATGTGTTTCCTTTAACGTTAAGAAAAAAAATTCAGAATTTAAATAATGATGTGAAAATGCTACATCTTCCTCTCTATATCCCGATTCTAATGCTTCAAGGAGCAAAATCTTTGCAGATAGCCTAGATGTATCGCTTACGTATCTAATGGAACTACAATGTTCGTCCTTGACAATGTAGTATGTCATGAGTAGGCATCGTAATTACTTTGATTATTTTCTTAGATAAAATTCGATTCAAATTTTCATGTAATATAACACCCGGTGAAATAAAACGTCCCGATGGAATCTTGCCACAAAGGCAAACTGACAAGAATTCAGATGGAATCTTGCCAATTTGCCAAACGAAAGCAATTGCCGACTGAAAGGGGTGTGAGCATGGAGCTTCTACTGTCACAGGTTGGACTGCGTCTCACATGGAATGTATATATTACATCGCTCATTCGAATAATAATAATAATAATAATAATAATAATAATAATAATAATAATAATAATAATAATAATAATAATAATAATAATAAGAATAATAATAATAATAATAATAATATCGGTTGTTGTAATCGAAATGTCCGAAATTTCGGGAATATTTACTTTATATCTCCCTTTATCTCACTTTCTTTACAGGGTACAGCTCTCGTGCAGCTCGTCTTGGATGGTACAGTTCGGATAAGTGCAGAATCGGACGAGATAGGTCAGGGACTTAATACGAAAAAGATACAGATCGCTGCTCATTGCTTCAATGTCATTCTTCGCTTATGTTGTATTATAAAACTGGCGGGAATTGTTATGTTGCTAATATATGCAGTTGTATTTAATTCGATAAAGACTTTGGTGAATCATGCTCTATTTCTATAGTGCTCTAAACTGCATTTAAAAATCTCTTTGGTTTATCTATGTGTCAATCACGGCATGATAAACCGAGCCAAAAATATCAAAAAGCGAAAATGTACTTCCAATTTAACAATTGCGATTTTGCGACTGGTCCTGCACGGAAAACATAAAAATTCAATTTTAAGATATAGCGCTTTCAGCCATCCTCAAACAGTGTCTCCGAATAATCGTAATACTCACTTTTTAAATTTTAATGTATTTTAATTTCTGGATCTATCTTGTTCTCTTTTTGATGTTGTAGAATGATGTGCAATGAAACTTTCACTTTTCCTTTCTCGAGTCTATATGTTCACATCTCTGTGCACAGCCTTCCTTGCGTTCTAATAGTGAATAGCTGTTTCCGCGTATAGGATCAGCGCAGAGATACTCATGCTCTCTCTAAGTGCTATTATTTTTATTTCTCTTTCAGCAATAAGAGATCTAACAAACAGGCGAAGTCTACAGCACAGCATTCCAAGCGTCATAATAGCGAATGGCGGTTTTCGCGCATAGGATCCGATCCTGTAGGCCAACCAGTCAACGAACAATTATGAATTTGAAAACTTAAAAAGTTCACCGCTATGACCTCAAAATATTCCCAAAATTTCTTATAAATCCGTTAATTCACTCTTGAAAAAATTCAAGAATAAGGGTCAATTCGCTATTAGACACACTCTTCACCGGGTGGAATGCTGTGAAAGTCTTCCTTGAATCGATAGACTTGATATGTGATTGGCGCATGTAGTGGTAGAGCAACGTCCGGTGTGTCTACAAATAAGGATAGCCGAAGCCCCTGCTCACTCGCTTGTCGCACTTTCTCCATTATGCAAGGTGACTTTCGCTTTTCCTCCGTCTCCGGGAATAGGAATGCGCAGTGAGGACGCGCCATTCTGACAACTGCATTAGCCGTCTTTGTTGCCGTGCAATGGCGCAATGTTTTATCTCTTTCAAGGGAACATTCTCCGACCAACTCGTTTGTACACAAGTTTGCGTGATCTCTCCCCCCAACGTCGCCCATTATGGTTAATTGTGAGGACAATACACCGTTTATCTTATTGTCGACGAGAAAGCCACGCTGCATGAAGGGAGAATACAGGCGCCGCAGGAAGGAGTTTACTGGCGTTTTTTTCTATTACATCATTAGTTGCCCGTTAAAAGCTCCTCCGACCACTATTTGCCATATGCATATTTGACATCATTGGATTGCTCTCAGTGTCCTGAGTAAAAAGTTGAGATTATGAAACTTGCTGAGAAAAAGCTGTGCAAAGATAGTTGCCTGCGTCTCTTCATTCCTCTCTCGTCTCTCACAATCATTTAACAGCTCGCTAATTGGTTGTGCCTAGAAATGAACGATAAATAGTCAGAGGGAACCCCATTCCCCAAGTATTCAATATATTGCACAATCATGTGCCAGGAAACGTGCAAAAAAGTCGTTGTCATTCTGAAAACCTTTAATCTCCTCATTGTCAGATCAGGGGATGTCTTCCCTCGCCTGGTGGCCCTGGCCTCGCTCCAGTCGTCGGCGTTCCCGTACTACGTGCAGGTCAAGCTGGTGGCGGGCTCGGTCTCCCTGGCCGCCTTGCCCGCAGTCGCGTTTCTCATCGTCCGCCACTCCGGCCGAACCACCCGCGACTACCGCCGCTACCTCCTGCTCGCTCTGGTCAGTATAGTGGCCTAAAAGGATCCGTCGCAACTGATTCCGAACATAGTGCGAGAGAGTGTGCAAAATGGAGAGAATTGGACTCATTTTGAAATCAAATAAACTACTGACGGACCGGTTTATCGTACTATGCTAGAGCTGTCCCGCTGACCGATGATCAAGGAGCGCAAGAATGAAGAGGAAATAAGGGAAATGAAGAAGAAGGAGGGGAGAGGAAGGAAGAGACGCAGACATGCACACTGGATGACGCTCTCGTCGGTCATCGGGAGAACTCTAGTCGGTGCCACAAGATTCTGGCAGCAGTGTAAATGTTAAGCGAACGAGATGTCGAAAAGGAACTCTCGCACGGAGAGCATTTACCGCATACATTTTGGCTCGTTCGCTTACCACGTTTAGAACATTGTGGTGCACAGCGAGAAGAAGGAAGAACATTCCGCAGCGTACTCGTGGAACAATTCGGAACCCCCCCCCGTTTTGCATGAATCTTCTTTTATGCCTCATGAGGTTATTTCAAACATTCCTTTACCCCACGTTTCTAAAAAAATTCTCATAAGGTAAAGCTGGGGTGAGCACGATATAGTAGGTAAAAAGGGAAGATATCTGTAATCGTTCCGTTTGCAGCGCTGATTCCAGTGCCTTTCAAAGCGATCTAATTAACTTCTGGCGTGTATCATGAGAAAGTCTAGATGTTACTGATCTCGAAAACATATCGATGTTTCTGATATCTTTTCTTGTAATGAAATGGCAATGTTTCGAAGCACGAAAAATTCGCTAAACACCGTAGCGGCGGAATCACGAATTATACGTTCCGGTATTCTAGACTATACCTAGTCTTTGTACGTATCTCTTCTTGTATGCTTTGTCAATTTCAAAACGCACAAAACTTGTACGAGATATTGAAAAGTTAAAGGGGTTTGCGAAAATTCGAAATTTTAAGAGAATTATGCTCACTACAGATGCACACAAAAGGACGAAATTCGCAGTGGTTTAATTGTAAGAGGCAAATTTCACCTGCCCGGGAGAGTCTGTTCTTCGTGAAACGTATACGAATGGGGCATACGAAGAGCTAGTAAGGCACAGTTGACCAAAAGCACGCAAACGATTGCGTGTTTACGCAAATGCCCGTGTCTAGCTGTCTCACCTCATACGTGTTTTGATTTCATGATCCATGCCCTAGCAAACACTTGGGGGGGGCAAATCGGATGATAAACGTACGATATTTAAATGCGCGACCTGTTCGCTATCGATTGCGTACTAGGAATCGGACAGTGAGACGTGCAATGCTCATTCTGAAATGAGATGACCAATTTGCTTCAATTTGAGCTCTGGAGTGCGGTTTGTGGAAGTCGAGGTCAACTTTCTCTTCTCGCCCATCGTCCTCCGACCGACGCCCTGCCAGTTTAGCGTCATGTTGGGCGAGACTCGGCGTTAGCGGGCGTCTTGACATGGTATAGTCTAGAAACTCGGAACGTATAAATCGCGATTCCCGCCGCTACGGTGTTTAGCGATTTTTTACGCTTTGAAGCGATACCATTTCATTCCCAGACAAGATATCAGCCGCACGTTTAATCTTTGGAAAATCTGAGCTCAGATAATGTCGAGATAATCTCGAGATTGTTTTTAATTTCGAGCTCGTTTTCTCAGTTTCAGGTACATATTCATGCAATTCTGTCATCGGAATCGGATTCTCCGGCCCTGATTACCATATAGAGGCAGAAAGAAGCATGAAGTTTCAGCAAGATTGACTAGGAAACGGGAGCTCACCATTATCTCGATGAGATAATGAGGAGCCACCTCACCTCAGAAAATCTCGCCATTAATTCGGACCTCGCCATTTTTGGCGAGAGAGCACGCGTTTTTGAGAGAGCAAAACTGAGCAGTAGATCTGTGCTCTCTTTTGCTCTCTTCATTTTGCATACTCTCTCGTCGCTCTCTAGCTCCCAATTAATCTCGAGATAATTGCGAGACTCACTCTCCACTGATCTACCGGTCGACCGACACCAGTAGCACATAGAGTTTCTCCTAGTACACACTAGAAGTTGAGTGGATAAATTTGAAAGGTACCGGAATCTGCGCTACAACCCATTATATCTTCCCTTTTTCTTTATCGTAGTTAATCCCTTTTCCACTGTTCTGGATGTTTCTCTCCGCAAGATGGAGTAATTTGTGCGAAAAAAAATCTTTAAAAACGAAATTTTAGACAATATACGTCATGCTTTTGGGTCTAACTGTGCCAGCTTTCTTCGCCTGCCTTCTCTACCGGCATCAGGTGAAAGATTCATCCCTTTGTATGTTTGCACTCTTCTTCTCTATCTTCTTCTTTTATTCCATTTTCACTTGTTATCCGCATTTTCTTGGAATCACTAAGCGCAAATTGAGCGCACGGTATATAAATTTATAAAATTAAGTTCTATATTTTACATTTAGGCAGTAATGCAGCTCGGATCGCGTTTTCACTTAGGAAAGGCTTCTACCTGCTTAATATTTATTCTAACAACTGCTTTTTATGGCGGCCAGAACCTCCCTGTATGGGTGGGTACATCTTGAGTTGTCCCAATTCACTTATCCTTTTTCAGTCTTCGATGGCTTCAGAAGATGTGCTAAATGCAATCGGCGAATTGGTAAAAATGAATGATTTAGCAAAAAAAAGTTATAATATATCAAAATTATTTCACTTGAAAATTCTTCCATTATCAGTACAGCCTATCGGGAGTTCTTCCCCAAGGACTCGCGTGCTTCAAACCATCGGAAGATATGAAGACGTCTCTAATCTCAATAAGTATGCGAATCTAATCTATTTCCTTGCAACAATGTCTATACTTTCTACAGAAAGTATAAGCTTTTCAAAGAAAGGTGTCCAAAATAATTGGTTAACGTAAACGAGAAAATAACAGTTTATGCTTTTATGCTTTATTTTCAGTCTCAAGCTTTGTCCTGCCTACTGTTAACGTTGCGCTGATTGTGGTCGGCCTTACCATGGTATTGCATTGCTTATGTTTATTTATTTATTTATTTATTTATCAAATACACCGTGAGGTGTGCGGCAGGTAGGGGGAAATGGCAATGATAGGGAAGCTCCTGGGGTAGGGGTAGGGGATATCTTCGCTTCAAAATTAATTCACTTCTACGGGGACAGGGGTGAGGCTTGTCCCACAAGTCTTCTATGGGGATGGGCAACCGCGGAGGAGAAGAAAAGGGGGGAGATGGAGACGACTTAGGCTGGGGGACAACTCTGCCTTGTCAAAGGTCAGAGGGGATTCACATCACCTTATCCTCTTGGTGGAATGGGCGCGGGACGAAAGACAAGACGAAAAGGGGAGCCGACCGTCCGCGATGAGAGAATGAGGGAGAATGTTGACTAATTTTCGTTATCCTTAAATCTTTTCACTTGGATAACTTCTAGCGCCTGCATATTTTCCCTGCAATCTACTAATCTCCAATTTTGTCTAAGTAACATATTTTATGAGTATTGCCATGTTCGGTTTCACAAAAAAAAATTATCGTTTCAATGACCCTTTAAGATACTCGTGCAAATATTATAGTATTAAAATAGTTCGTACATCGCCAATGACGACTGCGCAACGTTGCGCTGGGTCACTTTGAGTTCGGTGTGTCAGACTCATATTCTTACGGTACGTTCCGGCTAGCTATCTTATTCTCACAATGCATAGATGTTTAACGTTTTTGTGGTTATTTTTATTCGTTTTACAATAACGGTGGATCGAGAAAAGGGGGAACGGCAACCAAATGTTGCTTATCAATTTGCGATAGTCCGTTGGTGTGGCTTACTGTAAGTTGAAAATGTCAAACTTTTCCTATTTCATAGACGGTCTTTAGGAGGCATGAGGCTACGGCCGGAACGGTTTTATGTCAAACTTTTTGGCGCTTGTAATACACTACGCACTGACAAGCAATGCGCAATGCAACTTGTGAGCTTTGTGAGCAATGCAACTCACCTGGGCAGGACGGCTCGGAAATATCACCGGATGATGATGAAAAGCCTGATTCTACAGGTCACAATCTCATTGTCAGCTATACATTCTACTAGAATGATTCCACTCTAGGGATGGCAGAATGAGAGCAAAAGTGCAAAATAATGCGCGGTTCGGGCGAAACAGTGAAGACGATTGCAGAGAACCAGCAAGATAATATTTGCAGGCTACCGTTCCTACGATATTCTTGGGCATTCCTATGTGTACGCCGATTGTTGAGTACTGGTTTGAGGCTTCGCCCCTAAAGGTAAATAGAAAGTTCAGGAAAATGCTTTATCAGCTGTTACCTTTCCTACTTACGACGAAAGTGCAAATAGGCTTGACGAGAGGGCAGACAAAAAGTTCACTTATGAAACTTCTTCGTCAATAGTAGCATGTCAATTCTTTCGCAGAGGCGCTCGTGATCTTCAGTGAGTTGGACGGATTGCATTCGCTCGTTCATTCTATCATTCTCGTATACACCACTGTACCATATCGTCGGCTAACCTCAATGCTTTCAACAGGGTAATTTTTACATAAGATGATTTTTAAAAATCTGATTGGGAGAAAGAGCACTGAGTTGGGAAAAATTTTGAAAAAGTTGTGAAAACTTTTTTCTCAATAATTCCCGGTAAATGTGATTCATAGAAACCCCAAAATTAAATATAATATTTCAGGTTTGGAGGCCAGACTCTTCCTCAGTTCTTCGTGTAACACGAGCTACGCTTTCTTATAATGGCGAAAGTCGGCATAATTCGAACGCATAAGTTGATTTTGCGAGTTGCGCTGTCTAGCATATTTTTTGCACTTTGAAGCAATTCCATTGTAACCCAGAATGAGATATAACAGAGGGCGAACACTTTTGTTTGGAACCGGTATTATGACGCCAGAGGCGCCGAAAGATATCCCATGATCATTGAGATTCTAAAATTAAAAAATCTCCCTAGATATCCAAGTTTTAAGCAAAAAAAAATATATTCTGGATGGTTTGCTGCTAAGAAGATAAAGAGAACTTTTAATTAACTGAACTCATCAATTCTTTGTTGTAATAATAATTCGCCACTTTAATCATTTTCTATCCTGTAGCCGTTTAGAAAGCCGCATGGGGTATTGCCTCCGTACATAAGTCACCTATATAGGAAAATACGTTAGACGCAGACCAAGATTACGCCAAGATGGAAGTCCAAGATAAAGATGAAGATTGTATACGGTAGAAGAATACCAGCGAACCTTTCTCCTAGTCATTATCTCCTATCGATGTACGAGAGCAGAATAACGGACGTGGGGACTCCGTCGGGGAATTCGAAGGTGTTGGGATTGGTGAGGGAAGGTGTGGAGAGCTCCTGCTACGCAGTGATTCGATGCATACAATAAGCCCGAAATGGCACTTTTTCATATCTCGAGATAGAAGCAACATTTCAAAAATCCCCAACGTACAGATCCTTATTATGATCTAAAATGCTGAAAACGCACAAAACTTTGTGCAGATCTCTTAAGGGCTCCCTCCGACCATCTCATTCATTTCTAGGTACATCCAATTAACGTGCGGTTAATTGATTGTGAGAGACAAGAGAGGAATGAAGAGACGCAGAAAACGAAGCGAATCTTTGCACAGCTTTTTCTGAGCAACGGCGAAGTTTCATAGCTTCAACTTTTTACTCGGAACTCAGGACACTGAGAGATGACATCCAATGATGTCAAAAAGCATAGGGTAAAAAAGTGGTCGTTGGGGGCCTTTAATGTCGCTACGTACTGAGGTTCGAATCACTGTGTGCGATAACGAGAGTTCTTAGACGAGTGGTCACAGTAACAAGGCTACCACAACCACGAGACGCAGAAGTAGAGCAGGGAAGCAGACGAAGAAAAGGAATACGCACGCCACCGATCGCGAACTGAATATACCGTAGTAGAACTAGTGGAATCTCCTTATCCTCGGGGGTTGTAGTTATTTTGGTGAATAGGATCACGTAAGATGGGAAGGTGTGAAGGTGTGCCAGGAAATCACTTCAAGATAGAGCGTCTTCATGAAAGAGGCAAGTGGCATTTGAAAGAGCATACAAATGTTCTGCCAAATCTATTTTAAGCAGCTTTTAGGTTTTGTGGAAAAACCGGTCTGAAATTTCCCCTTACAATTACTATGTTTTTGTCTACATGCCTACGTACTCAAATTTAAATTCGCTTTCTGAATAATCAAATTCTCAGTCTACTCCAATTCTGACATATTAGTCCGACTTCCTGATACCATTACTTGTTGAATTGTCCTCTATTGCTTCTCTGAACATCAATACGCATCTCATACCTACATTCAGATAAATACTCGCACGATCTGTGATTTGTCCGTCAGCTCTTTCTGTTTATCAGCCAACAGAACCGTTATTACAGGTTGAAGAGCATAAATCAGAAAGCTCATGGCTGTGGGACATTTCCGCTTATTGTTAGTCACTTGGCCGTAATCATCTGTTACTGCTCTTCTCATGAGCTGGATTTTATTTTAAAAAGTTTTTTTAATTAAATTATGTTGCTTTCTCTCCCTAAACAGTACAGTGATCTCATCTTGTCCGAAAAGTACTACCGGAAAACAATGCGTAACGGCTATCATGAAATGTACTCACAGTGTTCTGACAACAGTGAAAATTTTAAGCGAACGAGACGAAGAAAAATAGTCCTGATTTCGGTAGGAACTCTCGCACGGAAAACACCGTATCCTAAGCGTTTTGGCTCGTTTGCTTAACATTTAGAACATTGTGTACTACAAACACTGTACGGACGTTAGCAACTTTGGACACGTCCGGCTTCGATGGTGTGTGGGATTGGGCTGGATCGATTACAATATAACTTTATTATACGATACGGTAATGGAGGGAGAAAAAGGGGAACGGTTACGGTATGGGTCGGATACGGTAACGAGGGGACACTCGATGGGGTCCCTACTAATCGGATTCGAGGTTCGGTTCGAGCGGACTGCGGAGCGGGTTCGGGGGATGGCTGAGCAAGTAGGAATGGTCCAATTGGCCGCCTTATATACCCCTCCCGGGGAAGGGCATAGGCAAATGAGGGAAGGGGAAGGGAAGAGGGATAGGCAAATGAGCTCAGAGAACGATTACGGGTTTGACCGAGAATGTAATCAACATAGTAGCGAAGCGCGTTATGGCTAAGCAATAGTCGTAACAAACACCGCAATCAGACAAATGCTGTCTCACAATTCTGACATACTTCTTGTAACGTGATTCCCACTTATTGTATTTTCTCTCTATAATATTTTAATGTTTTTCTCTCTATGATATTTTCTTCTCCAATATAACTATTAAAGTTATAATAAACATAAAAAGTCAATATTTATGTTCAGAATGTTCAACGACTCAGCTCTCAAATACGGACTTGAATACGATCAACGCTTCCACTTTCTCGAGATATCGAAAAGGTTCTGTTTGCTTTGTTTGGGAACGCTTACCTATTCGTAAACAACAATCTATTTCTTCATTTCGTTTCAGATGCTTTAAATTATAATTGTTAAAGTTTCGTGTAGGAATCAAAAAATTTCATCTTGAAAATGCAATTTTCAGATTGTTCACTTTCGAATGGATTACTTCTCTTTTCCTGCAACCCTTAGGTATTTATCTGTGTGTGTACCGTATGAAAACTCGCGACAAAATGTACACCTTCATTTCGGCTATCATGATGGTGAGAATACATTTTTTACAATTTTTTGCCTTCACGAAGGAATAATCATTGATTGATCCGATGATTACATTAAAGGCCCTCAGCGACCATTTTTTACCCTATGATTTTTTAACATCGTTGGGTATCTAGCTCTCGGTGTCCTGCCGCGCGATTAATCTCCCCCAAAAGTAGGTCGCCGACTTTCAAATGGATGCTTGTAGTTAAATTATTTCTGAAGATATCGAAATGAAATTTGCAGGCGCCGTGTAATTCATGCAGAGCTGGCTCTGGGAAAAATTTGAAATTCATAGCTCTTTTTCTTCTTCAGTTATTCATAGTTGTTTGAAAGTCGGTGACCTGTCGCCGAGGGGGATTAATTGCGCGGCTGAGTTCCGAGTGAAAAATTGAAACTATGAAAATTCGTCGTTGCTTAGAAAGAGCTGTGCAAGCATTTCTCCCATTTCCTGCGTCTCTTCATTCCTATCTTGTCGCTCACAATCAATCAACCGCACGTTAATTGGATGTACCTAAAAATGAATAAGATGGTCGGAAGGAGCCTTTAACATCTAAATTGTGATGAACCTGCAAAGTGATAAACAAAAGGTCTCTTACTGCATCTTCGACTTCTTCTGGGGTTTCTGCTTACATCTCTACTTCATGCTCCCGTACCCCGTATTCCTCTGTGAGGGCTATCTCTGTAGCAGGATTTCATTCAAATTCATTGTGGTAAATTTTTAAGAATAATAATAATTTTATCATACGAGTAAACGTTTACTTCCAAGACATTTCGATAACGATAGAAACAGCATTGCCTTTTTGCACTTAGCTTTGAAGAAACTTCTAACAAGCCTTGACAAATCTATGTATGTATATTACTATAATAGATAAACACTTCAGCCCCTCACTTACTTCTGTCTTGCTATAATTTCGGCTCCGTTTTGCTGTCTTCTCTTTCACATGATGCAGCAGCTCCTGATGCCAGGAAACCTTCTCAAACTAGAGAAAAGGTAGACAAATATTATCGTATTTCTATCACATTGTTGTCAATTTCCATAGAAGTGGAAAATGCTTAGCACATATTTCTTTATTTATTTTTGAAAAAATTATGTTAATTCGCCTTCAAAACGGTTATTTTAGAGCTGCAGCATGTGTGCACGTGATGATGATTGTTGTTATACTCGCTATCATATCTGCTAATGTTTGGACAGTATTCCCGACTCAAAGTAGCCTTGCTAAGGTAAGAACTGTGGAAGTTCACGATTGTGATCACTTGTTGATATTTATCAGATGATAATAAGGTTGTTTTATGTGCGGAAGTTGACACTTCCTGAAATGTGAAGCCAGAAAAATTCAGATTTCCGATATATCCTGGACGAACGCTTCGGAGATCTGTACACTGGGATACGACATCGGCGACGTGGGAAATGGCAGAATAGGTATTCTTGACGGAAACGTTCCGTCTGTAAACTCATTCCTACTTTTTTGCGACGACTAACGCAACATTTTCCTCAATCATAGACACTTTTCCTTTGACGCTGTAAAAGCGCAATAGACTGTTAATACGTGCTAGCTCTGTATCCAACCACACAAAGTATTATTGAGGAGCAATCATTCTCCTTGTGGGCATATCATGCTTATATGGTCCAGTTCTCATTGCGATAACTTACGTTGCGGTCTCGGAACTCAATAAGAATAAGGTTTGAAATGTTTGTTTTCTCATTATACCTTTATATGACGCGTTGTCTGACAATGAGAGACTCGAGCAGCCTTCACAGTGGCTTGGCACTAGGAATTTTATTTATTAAATCGGCCCGAAAGAACTTTTTCTGGACCAAAATTTTGTGCTGATTACGATGGACCACTTTTTGGAGGTCACAAAAAATCACCTGATTTTATAATTGCGTTTTGTTGCGTTTTGTTTAAATTGGACCTTGTTTTTTGCGCGCGCCGCCTAATCGTCTACAACTTTCTTCACAGAAGAGATACCATTGTAAACGTATAACTTCTTAGAATCCTCACAAGCTGGGGAATTCAGCCGACTACTTTAGTGGTACCAGAAACTTCGAAAATTGTGTATTTCAGCCAAAGACCCGAAGTCGACGAAATTTCTTTTTCCAGTTTTCCTTCAAAAAGTCTCCTTAGCAGCTCGAAAGCAGAAAAGGTCTCTACGGATTCGAATTCTACGTTATTTTTTTACGTAGGGTATGTCGCTTCCGGAGGGAAATCCACAGCATTCTAGACCTTTGGAAAGCGAAAATGACTAGGAGATCATCCTTCTTGAGTTTCCAAAGACCTTCATAGTCGGATTGATATTAGCTTTAGAGTCTTTCATGGTGCCCTTCCTTTCCCATTCCTAATATTTTATTCGTGGTGATCTACCGTTTTTGTAAATGTCGGAATGATTTTTCGCTTTCCAAAGGTTTTGCATTACGGCAGAACACTGTGAATCTGTCCCTGTGAGATTTCAGTTAGAAGAGCGCGCACTCAGATGGCTTCTCCTATAGAGCGCGCCACTTAATCGCCTACAACTTTCTTCAAAGAGCAAAGATTGTGGTAAAAGTATATTTTTTAGAATTCGCACAGTCTGAGGAATCCACCTAACTGCTTTATGTATATCAGAAACTCAGAAAATAATGTTTTTCACTGTAAATCCGGCCTCGTCGAAATCTCATTGTTCAATTTTTCTTCAGAAAGTCTCCTTAGTAGCTCGAAAGCAGAAAAGTATTCCTCGGATTCGAATTCTACGCACTTTTCTGCATAGGGTAAGATTGTTACTAAACGGTTATTATAGTATTAAAATAGTTCGTACATCGCCGCGGTTCCGGACTGCGGGAGTGCGCTAGAGCGCCCAGCGCACGGTGTGTCAAACTCATGATCGGACTTTCGATTCTGGCCGCTGTTGTTTCCATTCACAGTATTTAGCGTTTGTTTACGGTTTTTCGGCTTAGTTTTATTTGTTCACACTCTGCCATTGCCTGTGTTTCACTATTCTAAATTCTAATTACGGCTCATAACAACGTTCGCAGTTCAGGGTCGTGTGCATCTTCGTCCACCTTCTGCCCTAGGGCCCTGGCCGGACTGCACCGACGATTAAACAGCTTATAATAAAAGGTTGGTATGTTATCTTCAATTTTAGAGGCGTTAGCTTCCTTAGGACGTTACGTGAACGCTTGAAAACAAAAGAATTGTACGTTATATACTCCAGTCTGATAGATGACTTCCAATTTATTGTTTGACCGATTCCAGAGCCTCGTCGCAGGCCAAGTAGTGCATGGCCGTCTACCAGACGCCTGTCTCGGGCATGAACGAGTGGATCTAGAAGCTGATCGCCATGAACAACCTCTTCGTCTTCAAGCACGTCTCCAATCGAAAGGTATTTTGGTCCAAAGAATGGCAAAACGCTTAGCATGGGATAGTATTGCATTTTTGGTTGTTTTCAGCAACTTTATTTACAGGAAACGGACCAAATGGGACCCGTCGGTCCGAGTCTGACCCTATTCACGAGCAGAAGTTCGCTGCCGTCAACGAGCAGGTTTGTTACTATTTTGCTTCGATCGTTTTGATTTATTGCTTTGTTTGGTAGATGCGTAAAAATATGATTGCCCAAAGTGATTTTTGTCTTGTTTATTCGAAGCACATTTGTGATGCGATATGGGCATCCTTCTCGACCATTCTTTTGGTCGAGAAGGCCTAGTAGTTTTGTCGCAAAGGTGGGTCCATCAAGTTAATAGTCCAAGAATATTTACGATAATGTGAGGAATGTTGCTCTTGTAGAGGCGCAAGATCGGGCGAGTGTATCATCCACGGACTGTCCGAGGAGGAGGCTAGGGCTTGGATGGTCGATCGGAGAGAATGTGCAGGAGCACGACGAGGCTATTCTCGAATATCTGACTGGCATCACCACCACCGTTCAGCTCTCTACTGCCGTGAGTACATTCAAATCGGTTCATTCAAATTCAAATCAAGTCTATCAAATCGGATTTTCTTTTTTTTTGCGTTTTGATGCATGATAATAATCATCCTTTTTTGACTTCTATTTTTCTGGTGCAACAAAAAACTTTATCGACCTGGGAGCAACATAAGTAAATCAAGGAGAGCATAATTAAAATAGTCTATTTTTCAGTCGTTGCACGGGCGTCTGACATCGCTTCGTACGACCAGACGAACTGAATAATATTATTTTGTGTAGCTGTATAAATGGTTGACTGATCTATTTTACACACTGTCCATTACTCGGGCTAAATCTACGGTGGTTTTGATGGTTAAGTATACGGCGGATAGAACAGGCATGTAGGGAATAAAAAGAAGAAGTCGACAGAGGAATGTCATCATCCCACGCTGCAGAAATTTAGCAATTAACTCACTACCGTAATCCCCTATAATCACACTTGCTTTTTTGCTGCTTATTAGTCATTCTTTGCAGGCCTGACGAGATTTAAGCGACTGCATCAAAGTACTAACAAAATCAGATTTTTCTCTAAAACGCGTGTCTTTCAAAACAAACTAAAAAGATCCTAATCAAAGCAAAACCACGTAGTCCATCCCCCTATACGTCTTATCATCCCCTATTTAATTTGCACCGAACGTTTTATTTTGTAAAGCTAAAAACAAATGTAACAAGCGGGACCAACCGTGGTTAAAGGGCCCCTCTGAGCACATTGCCATCCCTCAAGAACATATTTTAACATTCCTTCAATTGTATCTTTTTAAGAATACATATCTCTCCATATCTCTCCATTTCTTCAGTAAACGATGCCTACGAAACAGACCGCTCGCACCTTACAGTATTCACGAAATGACATTCATATTCGCGCGGTCCCTGAAGAGCAATGTAACTTTGCATAAATCTTCTCGCCTCATTTGAACAGCGGAGAGTGGGGAGAAAGAGATGAAAATATAGGATTGTAGGTTTTCGACACTGCTCTTTCAGATAAGCGAAAAAAACCCAGGGGTCAAAAAGTGCTCAGAGGGGCCCTTTAAAGCTGCTTTTGGTGATGAGTGCTGCAACTGAAACCTCCAGGATTATCTAAAACTTGACCACAAAGCATCTTATTCTCTTTGCTTATTTTAACGCGTGTTTTGTGCTTTTTAAAATGAAACAAAGTTTTTCAAAGTAAAAAAAATTATCACTTGTCTCTTTACTGCAATAAACCTTATGCTCAAGCATGCATCTTACGCTGCTAATCCCCGGGCATTGTGAATGCCAAACCCCATAATCAAGTTCTAGTGTCTGGCATAAGTGGAACCATTAAATAAGTGAATGAAAGGTAACGTATCTGATTCAATCACCGATCCGGCCACGAACCCAATCGTCCGGGCCATATGCATGACGCCGTGGACACGATATCTGCGTACACTTGCTGTAAGGCAAATCTACTTTAATGAGTACGAAATGAGCAGGAAAAATACGATAAAACAGTGAAGAAAAAGGTTGAGCCTTGCCTCAGTATCGCATGTCAGTTTGCGATAGCTCAGTGTGGTGTGTCATACTGTACGTCAGAAATGTCAAACTTTTCCTATTTCATAGACGGTCTTTAGGAGGCATCAGGCTACGGCCGGAACGGTTTTATGTCAAACTTTTTGGCGCTTGTAATATCAGGAATCTGTCCTTGCCAGATTTGTGGAAGAAGGGCCCGCGTTCCTTATCAGATATCTACAGCGCTTGTCTCCTAATTTTCATTTCCTCTCTTTTATATTCTCCCTTAGAGAAAGATTTATTTTTTGTTTTTATTGCAAAAATTAAGCAGGGATGCTGTAACTACTATCTTTTTTTTAATCCTAATAGTATAACTACGCGGTTCCCGCCGGCCGACGAAGCGCGCCGCGGTCGCTCTGCTTATGTGGTCCAGGAGCTTCGCTCCTGGACACAACGCAGAGCTCCCGCGGCACGCTTCGTGAACCGCCTAAGCATGTATTAGGCAGGGGTGTTAGTCCAATAGTACAAATACATTATCACATTATACGTTTTACCCGCTATGCTTGGAATTCCTAAATGGCATTGTCGTTTATTTCGAATTTTGGAAGGAATTATTAGATTTCTACTAAATGTTATTGACGAAAAAGTTCCGTCAGTCGACTCATTCCTACTTTGTCTGCACTCTCTTCATACCGCTTCGCTCTCTCGTCGGAAGTAGGAATGAGACGACGGACGGGACAATTTTCGTCTACAATACCACATCCAACCATCGCAAACTATACGCGTAAATAACCTATGAAACGGGACAGGGCTTGCAGTTAGTCTCCCACATTGTTTGACTTTTCAGAACGACGTAAATACGTATGTGAATTTAAAAAAAGACGAAAATATGTATGTGAGTTTCGTGAAACATATCTGACGCGGTATTCTTCAATTGCTTGTTTTCAAGGCAGTCCATTCACTAAGGCCAATACTCGTGTTTCATTTGTTTTAAAATTACTAACAGAAGTGCTTGATAGGTCAGATATGACGATATTACGGAAAGAAAAGATCACCCGATGTCGCGCAAAATCAGCAAAAAAATTTGCCTCGCACCGGGTCTGAACCTACGTCCGCTCACAAGGCACGGCCACTACCCACAACACCAAGACGACCATTATGAAGGCCGTCAAGGAACTCTTCCAGTACACGGAGGCCAGGCACATAGCGCCACCGCGCGCGCAGGGGGGAGGTGCCCGGAGGGCGAAAATTTTCTAAGTTTTTTTTAAGGCAATTTTTTCAAAAATGATCCCCGTGCTCTAAAACGCGTTCTGGCGAAGTTTGAGCGTTTTTGAAAATTTTCTCAAAAGCGATATATCTCAGCCCTGAGGGCATATTTTTCAAAATCGGACAAAAATGCGTTCGAGATATTCAAAAGATAATAGTAGTCACTTTTGAACTTTTTACGATATCTCAAAAAACGCGGAAAGACAGACACACACACAGACATACGTACAGACAGGTCTTATAACATGATAGTAAGTAGTAAACTGTCAAAACCTACCCAATGCGGACAAATTCATAAAAAATCGAAATGGGATAAGCACAACTTCTATTTTTTGTGCAAATGATTTTTCAGGCCTTATTAGAAAAATTAGAAAATCAGGGACATAAGTCTTTACGCTTAAATTATTATATTTCTCCTCTGAAGAAAGTAATGCGGTAGAGCTCGTGTTCCACCGTGTACACGCTAGGAGACAAGCGATTTCTGAGCGCGCGCCCTTCTTCCACAAATCTCGCAAGGACAGATTCCTGATAACCGTTTAGTAACAATCTTAACCTATGCAGAAAAGTGCGTAGAATTCGAATCCGAGGAATACTTTTCTGCTTTCGAGCTACTAAGGAGACTTTCTGAAGAAAAAGTGAACAATGAGATTTCGACGAGGTCCGGATTAACAGCGAAAAACACTATTTTCTGAGTTTCTGATATACATAAAGCAGTTAGGTGGATTCCTCAGACTGTGCGAATTCTAAAAAAAATATACTTTTAACCACAATCTTTGCTCTTTGAATAAAGTTGTAGGCGATTAAGTGGCGCGCTCTATAGGAGAAGCCATCTGAGTGCGCGCTCTTCTAACTGAAATCTCACAGGGACAGATTCTTGATATCCATTCCGGAAGCGACGTACTCTACGTAAAAAATAACGTAAAATGCGAATCCGTAGAGACCTTTTCACCTTTTCTTTCTTTCGTCGACTTCGGGTTTTCGGCCGAAACACACAATTTTCGAGGTTTCTGGTCTCAATGAAGTAGTCAGCTGAATTCCCCAGCTTGTGAGGATTCTAAAAAGTTACACTTTTACTATGGTATCTCTTCTGTGAAGAAAGTTGTAGACGATTAGGGGGCGCGCGCAAAAAACAAGGTCCAATTTAAACAAAAAAAAACGCAACAAAACGCAATTATAAAATCAGGTGATTTTTTGTGACCTCCAAAGAGTGGTCCATCGTAATCAGCACAAAACTTTGGTCCAGAAAAAGTTCTTTCGGTCCGATTTAAGAAATAAAATTCCTAGTGCCAAGCCTTGCTCGAACCTCTCAGACACTGCGTCATATTTTAAAGAAAAGTCAATGCTTGCCTTTCGGCACAACAAAGCTATTGTAAAGATGAGTTTATATCTACTACAGAAGCTCTTGCTGAACAGTCGCTCAAAAATAGCTTCAAGAAAGTCTGCAATCGGCTTGACGCTGCATGTAAGTTTTCCCATATGGGACTTGATTACTAGTAGTACCTAAAATTTTAAACTTAACCGAGAGATGGAGTAGAGAATATAGTATTTTATGCATTCTAATGGGATATTGAAATCTTCACTTCACGACATTATTTAAAAGATCTCTTCAAGAATGTTGGTCCTCAGATCGACTCTTTCAGCTTTTCACCGCTCTCTTCGTCACGTTCTTACCATTTTACATATTCGGGTTCACATTTCTCATCTCCAAGGACCTAGCAGATAAGATGCCTGGATGGTTTCTGGCAGGCTGCAGATTTTTGTTCATGGTGAGAAGATGGGCAAATTTACTTACTCTTAGTCATGTCTAACAACATTCATGGTTTGGCGAAAAGTTGAACGAGGCAGTAGAGAATGATTGAGAAAGAAGACCGCACAAGTTCGGAAATGGAGGTTATATTCAAAGGATCTGTCCCACGAAAAAAATCGTTGTTGAGTTATCCGTTGTAAGCATTGTGGTACAGGCTGTTCAACAAGATGAGCAAAAATCGCGATTCGAAATGACCCTCTAGAGCCCAGTACGGCCATCTGCATGTACGGTATATCTCGCGGGTAGTTTGTAGTCTACACCGTCTATCTAATTAACCCCTGGCAATGCCTGTTCGCTCTCGCTCTCCGTGGAGCAGGAAGGGAAGAGCAAGGGAAGGGGCAAAGGTGTGTATAGTAGAGAAAAAGGAAGATATAATCGTTCCGGTTGTAGCGCTGATTCCGGTGCCTTTCAAAGCGATGTAATTAACTTCTAGTGCGCATCATGATAAAGTCTAGATGTTACTGGTCTCAAAACCATATCCATATTTCTGATATCTTTTCTTGGAGTAAAATGGCACCGTTTAAAAGCGCGAAAAAATCGCTAAACACCGTAGCGGCGGAATCACGAATTATACGTTCCGTTTTCCTCGACTATAGATGTGAGATCGGTGGAGATCAGGCATTGCCACGGGGTATATTTGGGGGAGAGGAGTGCTTGGTTAAACTACAAACTACCCCACGAGATATACAGTATCTCGCACATTCAGATGGCCGTACTGGGCCCTAGAGAGTCATTTCGAATCGGGATTCTTGCTCATCTTGTTGTCTAGCCCATACGACAATGCTTCCAACGGATAACTCAACAACGATTTTTTTCGTGGGACAGTTTCTTTAAATGAATAATACAATATGCCAAGTCTCTTGTAATTTTTTTCTGTATTAAGGTCGGTTTTGCACTCACTACAACGATACAAACCACTGTGACACTATTGCGATCTACGGCATTCTATCAGGTACAGTCGAAAAACGATCCGTCGGAAAGTCATTCCGAATATAAAGCGAGAGAGTGGGCAAAAGTGAGAGACTCATTTTGGAATGAAAGGAACTGACGGATCAGTTTATTCCATTATATGACCTAGTGTACAGCTCACAAAAATTGACTTATATAATATTTTAATAATTTCAAATTTAAAAAGGTGAAAGTGCGAATACAAATTGATGAATGAACAAGTTTCAAAGAAGTATTTTCAGCTCTTCGGCCGCTGCTGCAGATGGTATGATAATCTCCACTACTTGGAATATAGAACCCTTCATTTTTTATCCTATTTTCTAAATTATCCTCACTCGGTGTCTACACTAGGCGAAACGGTTATGCCGCTCCTTAGGTAGATATAACTAACTTTATAACAAATAATATAATATCTATCTCAAATCTTATCGCCTAAAAAGTTTCTAAGTAAAAGACTTGAAAGAGATTTTAAAATACAACTTAATTATAATATAATCCAGTTTCAAAAATTTGCTTATATAAGGATTACAGCGTACAGTCGCATGCATGCAGGGAGCTCAGCCGCACCAAGTCCAAGTCCTTTGTCATGAACTGAAATTCAGAATTTGTCTCCTGTTATTTCGATTTATAGTGTAATAAACTTGATCCGTCAGTTTCTTCCGTTCCAAAATGAGACTAATTTAGAGGTTTAAAATCGGTTACTTTTAGACGATATGTCTAGTTGTTTTCGATGGCCAGACGCGTCGCGGCTATGAATGATATGTGAAACATAAGCATCAAAAGTAACCGCTTTTAAACCTCTAGTCTAATTCTCTCTCTTTTGCGCACTCTCTCGTCTTATATTCGGAATCATTTTCCTAAGGAATTGATTTTCCACTCTTCTGTGTGTAACATCCTGTAGTACTCTTACTGCTCGATGTGCATTTAGTGCGGGATAGGAAGCAACAAATGACGACTTCCTCTCATTCTTTTTGTTGTTTTTTTCCTGTCACTTCCTGTCGTCATTTGTTGCTTCCTTTCCCAACCACAGCATTTATGCACTGCCATCGTTCTGCCCGTGAACTATCCAGTTCCAGCTTTACAACTCGTGAACTATATTTTGTTTTAAAAAGTTTTAAATTAAATGGTAGTGCTTTCTCTCAATATATATAGTACAATGTTAGGATTTTAACTTTGCGAAACGCACTATAGGAAATTGCGTAACTGTTTTAAAGGAGCCTGACCACTAGTTTCTAATATTGGCTCTTTACGTCATTCAGTAGATCTAATAATCCTGATAGGGTATTCCGAGTTCTATGCGATTTCATTCACTCTCCGCGGAGTAGTGAAAGTTCAAAGAGCAACGCGCTTTTCACAAAATCGGATATATTAGCCGACTGAGAAGAGATACAGCTCTCAATTATTGACAAAATGATTATTTTCATTGTTCTGCCGCGCGATTAATCCCCCTCGGCAACCGGTCACCGACTTTCAACAACTATGAATAACTCTCGAATAAAAAGAGCTATTAATTTCAAACTTTGCTGAGAGTTGGCTCAGTATGAATTACACGGCTCCTGCAAATTTCATTTTGATATCTTCAGAAATGATTGAACTACATGCCTCTGTTTGAAAGTCGGTGACCTACTTTTGGGGGAGATTAATCGCGCGGCAGATCATTTTGGTAAAAATAAAAAAGATGGGCGGAAAGGCCTAAATTGATATATCAGGATAGCGCGGGAATTCAAATCCTACCGTATTCGTGGGCCGGCTCCTTTAATGAAATTTCCTACAAACATTGCAACCAGAGAAACCTTGGCATTCCGCCCGGTGAAATATATGTTTAATAGCGAATAAACCACCATGTTTGAATTTTCTCAAGAGTGGCTAAACCAACCTACACCAAATGTTCGAAGGAATTAGAATTCATTATAGTGACGAACTTAAAGGGACATGGAAGCCAAAAAAGATTGGCTTTCATATGAAAGTTTATCGCCTAAATAATATAGAAATCAAAACCAGAGTGCACAAAAATGTCTACTTCGCGAGATATCCTAAAAATCGTTTCCCAGCCAAGGCGCAGTCTTACTGTGTTTAGCGCATAGTAACGTGGCAAATGGCATCGAGCTATTCCCGGAACAAATAAATATTTCTCGCTCCAGAAATTTTTTAAAAATATTTTTCAAAGGCTATTATGTTTATTATCGTCTAAGAAATGTATTTTACAAGTATAACCATTTTCGGTTTCAAAAAATTTCTCGCTTCCATGTCCCTTTAAGTTTCTAAATTTATAATTTTTCGATCTCTGGTTCGCCTGCAGGTCGGATCCTAGGTGCATAAACCGCAATTCTTTATTAGAACGCTTGGAATGCTGTGAAACGCTATCCTATTTATTTTATTGTAAATTCTCCATTATGAATATGAAGGTTTAAAAGTCAATACTTATCTTCAGAATGTTTAACAACTCAGCTCTCAAATACGGCTTTGTATACGATCAACGTTTCCACTTTCTCGAGATATCGAAAAGGTTCTGTTTGCTTTGTTTGGGAACGCTTACCTATTCGTAAACAACAAGCTATTTCTTCATTTCGTTTCAGATGCTTTAAATTATAATTGTTAAAGTTACGGTTCGTGTAGGAATCAAAAAATTTAATCTTGAAAATGCAATTTTCAGATTGTTCACTTTCGAATGGATTGCTTCTCTTTTCCTGCAACCCTTAGGTATTTATCTGTGTTTGTGCCGTATGAAAACTAGCGACAAAATGTACACCTTCATTTTGGCTATCATGATGGTGAGAAGACTTTTTTAACTTGTATTCCTCTAACGAAGGAATATTCTATGTTTGGTTAATATCTAAAATAGTCATGAACCTGTAATGTGATAAACATTAGGTCTCCTACTGTATCTTCGACTTCTTCTCGGTTTCTGCTTTCGTCTCTACTTCATGCTCTCGTACCCCGTATTTCTCTGTGAGGGCTACCTTTGTGGTAGGATTTCTTTCAATATCATTGCGGTATGTGGTTACAAAGGCTTACTTATTTTTAAAGAAAAACTCCTATTACATGAAATAAAAAATAGTATTTTGCGCATAGCATTAACTGTTTGTATACTTCCTAGCAAAGCTATGCTGTGCCCGGAGATCCACGAAGCGTGCTGCGGTCGCCCTGATTATTGTCTGTCCTCGAATTCAAGTTTTCTTTCCGATTGGACTTCTCCAGACTTTTCGCGCGCAACGCGCGCAAGAAAAGGCGCACGAGATGGGATAAACGCGAGACGCGCGCGAGGAAAGGACTAGAGGCGCGCACACAAAGGGGTGGTGACGCGCGTGAATGAGTTGGTGCGCTCTAGCTGCTGAATTTTTATTTGTTTTGGGCATACTAGGATCTTAGGCCATTTTCTTGTTTTCTGTTGCTTCATTGTTTGTCAAAATTACTATCCCTTTCCATGCTGACGAAGAAGTACTTCTCGCAAAAGCAA
>LS847063.1:200064-211960 GCA_900490955.1 Micoletzkya japonica | reverse complement strand
ATTGAAAGGGAAAATTAACTAGACCACAAGTCATGCTTTTCGGTAAATTACCCGTACCGTATTATGCTGGAAAATTTGGGCCGGCTTTTATCTATATGTGCTGCAAAAGTAGCACGAATGAAACCCCACTTGCGACACTTAATACCTATATTCGGTCATTTCAGTATTATCATTTGCTCGTGGTATTTATAAAAGTGCAATATTGAGGTTAGAGAAACAGAAGAAGGAAACGAATATTGAGCTGTTCTTGGCGAATTATGGAAGCGCCACCTGGTTAGGCTCTTTTTATATGAATGGTAGCTTGTAAATAGAAGTTTGTTCTTATTGGAGACTGGTGATCGTTTAGCGAGCTTTGTTGCTCGTTTCCCTGACCGCTGTGAAACTAGGCCCGGAGCTTTTAGCCTATGCTAGCATTTTGGCAAGAGATTTTACTGAATTAGCTCTCTAAGCGTGCATTGTCCTCCAAAAATAATTATGAAACATAGGTGAGTTCTATTCTTTTTAATTTTCGTTATTTGCATATTTTACGTTCATTATGTTTAAAAATATTCTGTTTTATGATTTTTAGCTAGTGGTAATAACCTCAGTTCTGTATTTATTGTTGCCAATTTAAGGAAATGATAATTTTTTTTCGTATTTCGATTCACCTCATTTATACCGCAGTAATAAGAAGAAAGGGGAAAGGGAAGGGAAGAAGCGAGCAAGGAAAAGGCAAGCTGCGCGCGTGGTCAACGCACGATGCGCGCACGAGAAGCGCAAGACGCGCGCCAGCAAAGGAAAGGGTGCTCGCGGCCGCGCCGCGCGCTCCCCTTCCTGGTGCGCGTCGCGCGCGAAAAGTCTGGAGTTGTGTTGTTTAGAATAAGTGCATAGCCAAAAGTGCAAATAACCAACTGAACACAGAATCATTACCGTCGGAACGCAAATTTAATGCGAGGATTGACAATATGTGGTCCAGGAGCTTCGCTTCTGGACACACAGGTCATGGGCGAAAATCAAGGCATAGTTTTCCTACAACAGTGAAAATGTTGTGCGAACGAGATGCAGAAAAATAACCCTCATTTCGGTAGAAACTCTCACGGAAAACACCGTATCCTAAGCATTTTGGCTCGTTCGCTTAACATTTAGAACACTGTGAAGGCGAGCAAGCTATTTGCCCGAGCAGAGCAGCTGTAAGAGGCCGTTCTTGGCGCTCACGTCTCGATTTTTCTCTGCTGATTTTAGCAAAAGATATTTATCATGTCTTGGAGGGAATTACATTCAGCTTTTTTAGATTACATACAAACACTTCAGCCCCTCACTTACTTCTGTCTTGCCATCGCCTCGGCTCCGTTTTGCTGTCTTCTCTTTCACATGATGCAGCTCCTGACGCCAGGAAACCTTCTCAAACTGGGACAAAAGTAAATAAGTAGTGCCCCGCATTTGTGACATACTGCTGTTGACTTCCAGAGAAAAATAATTGAACTCGACTTTCAAAAGCTAGTTATTTGAGAGCAGCCGCATGTATACACTTGACGATGATCGTCGATATACTCGTTATCATATCTGCGAATGTTTGTACAGTACTCCCAACTCAAAGCAACCTTGCTAAGGTAAGAACTGTGGAAGTTCACGATTGTGACCACTAGTTCATATTTATCAGATGGTAATTAGATTTTTCTTATGTGCAGAAGTTGGCACTTCGTGAAATGTGAAGCCAGAAAAATTCAGATTTCCGATATATCCTGGACGAACGCTTCGGAGATCTGTACACTGGGATACGACATCGGCGACGTGGGAAATGGCAGAATAGGTACTATTGACGGAAATTTTCCGTCTGTAAACTCATTCCTACTTTTTTGCGACGACTAAGGCAACATTTTCCTCAATCATAGACACTTTTCCTTTGACGCTGTAAAAGCGCGACTGTTAATACGTGCTAGGTAGCTCTGTATCCAACCACTCAAAGAATTATTGAGGAGCAATCATTCTCCTTGTGGACATATCATGTATAAATGGTCCAGTTCTATTCGCGATAACCTACGTTGCGGTATCGGAACTCAATAAGAACAAGGTTAGCAACAATAAGATTCCATCTCTTCTCTAATTTCTACCTTTTTTCTGATTTTACTAAGCTATATGTTTGAAAAATTATATATATATATATATATATATATATATATATATATATATATATATATATATAAAAAAATATACCAGCATCTATATATTATTGACTAAGAAGTTCCGTCAGTTAACCCATTCCTACTTTTTTTCCTACCATTCCTACCCATTCCTACTATTTGCCTATCCAGTGATAGTGCCTTCAACGGATTTATCACAAAGAGGGAACTAGAAATAGTGGGAACAGGATAAGCAAGGGGAGAGCCATCTGCTGGCGGAGAGTCACCTTATACCTATACTGAGCGAAAATATACCAGCATCATGCATATTTATACCAACGGCCATTGGGCATGCGATACGAATTATGAGGGAACAGGCTGCCTACCTACATATATCCCCTACATATATACTGATACTAGTACGACAATTAGCCCTTTACCCAGCAGTATTTACTACAGAAGCTCTTGCTGAACAGCCGCTCAAAAATAGCTTCAAGAAAGTCTGTATTCGGCTTGACGCTGCATGTAAGTTTTCCCATATCCGACTTGAATTAGTAGTAGTACCTAAAATTTTAAACTTGAGAGAGCGAGATTTTAACTTAACGGGGGAGTAGAGAATATAGTATTTTTGCATTCTAATGGAATATTAAAATCTTAATTTTACGACATTTAAAGATCGCTTCTAGATCCTCGGATCGACCCTTTCAGCTTTTCACCGCTCTCTTCGTCACGTTCTTACCATTTTACATCGTCGGGTTCACAAGATGCCTGTATGGTTTCTGGCAGGCTGCAGGTTTCTGTTCATGGTGGGAAGATCGGCAAATTTACTTACTCTTAGTCATGTCTAACAACATTCATGGTTTGGCGAAAAGTTGAACGAGGCAGTAGAGAATGATTGAGGAAGAAGACCGCACAAGTTCGCAAATGGAAGTTATAAATGAATAATACAACCTTCAATTGACAACGAAACAAACCACTGTGACATTATTGCGTTCCACGACATTCTATCAGGCATGGTAGTGTACAACTCTAAAATGAACCTATAGAAGTTTTTTTTATAATAAAATTTAAATAGGTAAAAGTGTGAAAACGAAATTGATGAATGAACAATTTTAAAATAAATAGTTTCAGCTCTTCGGCCGCTGCCGCGGATGGTATGACAATCTCCACTACTTGGAATATATAAAACTTGAAAAAGATTTCAAAATATGACTTCATTTACATTTTGTGAGAAAACTTTTTAATATACAGATTCGTCCAAGTCCTTTGCCATGAATTAAAATTTAGAAACTACGTATAAAATTATGGAAAAATACCGTATATTTTAATAGTTAAATATGACTCTGTGCAGTCTATTCATATTATTTCGCTTTATCGCCTTGCTGTAATACCTTGTAAACAATTTTAAACAATTGAATTTCCACTCTAGAATATATGTAGATTACCTGTAATAATCTTAATTCTGATAGAAATCCATGAATACACTCAATTAAGCTGCGCATTCTGTTATAAAATTACGGATAATTTTCCGTCCGTCGTTCCATTCCTATTCCGGAAGAATGATCGGAGAGGTACGAAGAGAGGGCCGATGAAGCGAGCATGAGTTTAGTGACGGAACTCTTTCATCAATAATAGTTCATGTCTATTACAAGTAATGCTAAGGAAAGTTTTAATGGTTTTTCACTAGCCCTCTCTTTCACTCTCTCTCTCTCTATAAATGTTTCATTGATAAAGCAATTTCCTTGTTCCACTTCCTTTCCTTCACGTTTCACCTTCCTACTGCTTACCTGGAATTGAAATATTCTTATTCTCTCAAGAGTGCTATCAGCCTCGCAATGCGTTATATATAATCACCGTTGAGATAATTCTCCCTGTGATTTGTGTGTATTCGTAGGTTACGCTGTTTTCGCACCGTTACGAGCGAACTCACTGCGTAAAGCCAAACTCCAGCGTTCTGACCGCATAAGATATAGATAAACCGATCCGTCAGTTTCTTCCGTTCTAAGATGAGCCTAATCCTCTGGCTTTTTCACACTCCCTCGCCTTATATTCGGAATGATAAACTGGCGAATATTATTATTTTACATTGCGATCTTGCAGTTTTCTATCTCATATTATTTTTATCTTTTACTAAAGTTGTAAATCGCCTTCATTATTGGAAAACGGAATTTCTTCGTCCAAGTCGCTAACTTCATCGTTAATTGAATCTACCTATAATGCGAGTTGGTTAATAGCTTTGATTCGAAATCTCTCCGAATCTCTCGTTTTCACCCACTCTCCGCTCTCAGCGATACATCATTCAAAGGACTCGTCAATGTCTAATGGTAATACGTCTCTGAAGTACGGATTCGAATACGACCAAGAATACAACTTTCGCAAAATATCCAGTTGGTAGGACCTATCTTTTTTATTATTTTCAAATATAATATTACACTTATGACGTAATGTAGATAATTACGCCATAAATTTAATATTATGACGTAATATTACACTTATGAAAATTCAAAAAATTCAACCGTTCACTGCGTTGAATACCACCACTTACATTAGCATAGTAAATGAAATTTAAACGAGTAAATCAAAAATTTCACAACATTTACAGCATCTTTACGTTGGAGTGGATCGCGTCCTTCATCCTACAGCCATTTTGCATCTATCTCTGCCTTTTTCGATCGAAGATTCACGACCGCTTCTATTTAACCGTTCTTATAGCTATGATGGTAGGCCATGCATCTTCCATCAGCAACAATATTATTTCACGACGTTTTCGGCGTATGCAGTCTAGAAAATCGGAACGTATAATTCGTGGTGTTTAGCGATTTTTACACGCTTTGAAGCGATACCATTTCGATCCAAGGCAAGATATCAGGAACATGGATAACTTTTTGAGATCGGTATTTCTTAGAGCTTCGAATAGTACACACTAGATTTTGATAATATCAGTTTGAAAGGTAGCGGAATCAGCGCTACGACCGGAACGATTATACCTTCCATATTTCTCTACTATAGTAGCATAAGCCGCTCCGTCAGTTGTTTGGCATACAAACGAGTCTTGTCTTCTGTCAAACGTCTCTGTGTAGAAGTACATCGACTAACGTATCTTTTAGAGTTGTGCAGACAGGTCATTTAGGCCAATATGTTTTGATTACTTTAGGACGTGTATGATGTATGACGTATAATCATTGTACTAACCAGTCTGCAGTTATCTAATATCTTTCTGTTCAACTTAATCACCCAATCTACATCACGCTTCCGTACCCCGTTCTGCTCTGCAATGCATTTTCTGCACTTTCCACGCGTCTGGCCACCAAGAACAGCGCAATACATATCGTCGAAAAGTAGCCGATTTTAAACCTCTAGATAATCTATGCTCTCAGGTGTGTTTCATCATCTTCGACTTCTTCTGGGGCTTCCTCATCCGCATCTACTTCACACTACCGTATCCCGTTCTGCTCTGCGATGGGTTCTTGTGTGGCCGCATGGACGACAAGCATCTCCTGGTTTTTTTCCCTTGTTTGTTCGGCACAAATCGAGCGTTGACAGGAGTAGGCGAAAACGCGTGAAGCAAATGGTAGTCGTTGATTGCTGTTTACTTCTTTCCAATACTTCTGGGCCAAGCCTTGCTCCCAGATCACTTCAGTTGCATGCATCCAGTCTTCGCAATCATTGCGTGCTACGTGCAAACATCAAATAAATGTAGCTTAGGAGTAGGGAAGAGCAGTGGGGCACCCACCCCTCGCAATCCACGAAGCGTGTTGTCAATAGGAGCCGTGTGTTATGTCTCCAGGAGCGAAGCGCCTGGATCACATAAATAGGGAGACCGCAGCACGCTTCGTGGATCGTCGGCTACAGCGGAGTTTTGCCTGTCTCCTAGTAAATTCAAGAATAATGCCACGAAAGGGCCCCGCATCAGAGTTATTGCGCCTATAGCCTCTACCCGTCAGATAACCGTCTTTCTGTGCTTTATCTTCGTCTCGGCTCCCTTCTGCTCACTGCTCTTCCACATGATGCAACGCCTGCTTCTGCCCGGAAAATGGCTCAAAGTCGGAAAAGGGTCTGTAATTTTGCCTTTTCTGGAAAGCCTTTTTCACTTCCTTATTTATGATATTTTTTCGAGTGTAGACCTGTATCTAGAAAACACGTATAGTTTTGTTTTTTGACAGACATGAGCATGGAAATCTCATTTCGGTAGTATGTCATGTCATAGAGTAAGGGAATGCTATGCGGAACAAATGAAATAAATCATTCCAACTGATTAATAAATTATCATTTTCATTTCTTCTGAACTTAAGTTATTCTTCCTTTTTTGAGTGCAACAGAGAAAGCGGCGGTAAAACATGTTTTTATTAGATCCGCGGCCTTCATGCACTTTCTGCTCTTCGGAGTGATCGGAATAATCATTACTGCGAATCTCATCACCATAACTCCAGTGAAAATTGATCTTACGCAGGTATATAGTTTTTAGCTATTTCAATCAATAAATCAATAACTATATGAAAAAATAACTATAAAATATAGTGGATTAAAAAGGTCCGTCGGAAAATCATTCCGAATATCAGGCGAGAGAGTGTGCAAAGGTGAGAGAATTAGACTCATTTTGGAATCAAAGTAACGAACGGACCGGTTTACTCCACACAGCATTCCAAGCGTTCTAATAGCGAATAGCGGTTTCCGCGCATAGGATCCGATCTTGTAGGCGAATAAGTGAACGAAAAATTCTGAATTTAAAATCTTACCTTCATTACTATGAACTCAAGGCGCTCTGAGAATTTGGTGCAGATTTGTTCAGCCGCTCTTGAGAAAATTCAAAAATAGTGGTCAATTCGCTATTAGACGCATTCTTCACCGGGTGGAATGCTGTGTCCAGTATACGTTATATGACTCAGGATTGAAAGATACAGCTAAGGAAAGTTAAACGATAAATTTTAATAAGGAACCGAGCATTGCTTGGAGCATGTCACTTCTCGTGAGAAATTATGAGTAAGGAAATGTGAAATTATGTATTTCAAAGTTTCAGATTCCAGAACTAGTCCTCCTCAATGCTTCCTATTACATTGCCGTGGGCACCGACGTGGGTGAGGTCGGATACTATAAAATCGGTGGGTATAGATATTTCGAAAGAAGGGTGTAATTCAGGCCGGATGATAGATGTCATGTGCTAAATTTTTAGTAAACTGCTTCAATACTAACATAAACCAAATTACGAAAATGCCGTCCTACTCCTCAACGAAGTAGGGAAGAGTTGACTGATGGAATTTTTTCGCCAATAATAGCAAGCAAGGTTACTTTGTTGAGGCGCCATCGTCTTGCTTGTTGCTCTGTCAACATTCTATGGACCGGTCCTGAGCGCCATTACTTACGTAGCAGTCACCGAACTCAACAAGAACAAGGCATTTCTAAGCATAGGAATAAACCGTATCCTGTACTCAGTGCTTAGCAGCTGAACGCTCTTGTAATGTTACCTATAATCAGATATGCTCGGAAACAATACCCGCAAATACTCGGAAATTGATGTTTTCCAGAAGCTGCTGCTCAACAGCCGGTCTAAGGTCGCATCACGGAAATCCGCCATCGGTCTGACAGCCCATGTAATTCGAATACACATTATTGTTTTTACTTGATACTTTGGGCTTGCTTCTTTATATATGTCTCGAGAGCGAAAAATAAAATAAACTATATACAATTAAAATAAACCTTGTTTTGCGTGGCTCTCATTCATTCTGGCAGCTTTCTTAGTTCTTTCTCAGGGCAGGTTGTTTGCAGTACCCTAATCCCCACACAAGAAATATGTTTCTCCTTGGTGCATGGTAAGCGTATGCGCAAATTCATTCTTAAAGGGCCCCTCTGAGCACTTTTTGACCCCTAGGTTTCTTTCTCTCATCTGAAAGAGCAATGTCGAAAACCTACAATACTATATTTTCATCTTTTTCGCGCCACTCTCCGCTGTTCAAATGAAGCAAGAGGTTTTATGCAAAGTTACATTGCTCTTCAGGGACCGCGCGAATACGAATGTCATTTTGCGATTACTGTAGCGCGCGAGCGGTCTGATTCGTAGGCATCGCTTATCGAAAGAATGAAGACATTAGTGTTTTGCTACAGATAAAAATAAATGAATGTTCAAAATGTGCTCTTGAGGACTGGTAATGTCCTCAGAGGGGCCCTTTAATCTCCGGGCTTGTCATATATATCCTTCAACCCCAAACCACATTACGCGTATTGCATAGATAAATTAAATTAAATCAAAATAAAAATTAAAATGAAATGAAAAAATTAAATAAAATCAAAAAAAATTAAATTAGAATAAAAAAAATTAAATTAAAACAAAATACCTGCAGCTGTGCGTGGCGGCCTTCTCGATGTTCGCTCCCTATTACGTTTTCGGCGCGGCCTTTCTGCTCACCAAACAGCAAGCGGACGCCCTTCCCGGATGGGCTCTTGCCTGGGGCCGGCTTATGTACATTGTCCGTAATTCCCGGCTTTCATTTCTAGCTCCATTCTCAATCTATCATTATTTATTTGCCATGTATGCGTTGCTTTAGATCGGATACCCGACCGTTACTATTCTACAAACCACGGTTACTGTTTTGCGGACCACGGCCTTCTATAATGTAAGTTCGGAAGTGAGTAATTGCAAAGCATTGTTGGATTTTACAAAACATAAATAAAACATAAAACAGTTTTCTGTTTTCAGCTCTTCCCTCGCTTATACAAAAGGTACGTTTTCCGTTTACGGTGCGGCTTTGCTTTTAGTACTTCTAAAACATGGAAACTTTCAGCCGTTCAGTCTCGTTTCCCGCCAGCATGCAAAGCGGGCTTGGAGAAAAGAGCCGGAGTAAATCCATCGTTTTGACCTGAAACACTCTAATTTTATTTATTGTTTACGAAGACAGAAAGAAACTAAAGAAGCTTTGCTACTATACATTATCTTGATCGCATTGGAAACAGTTTCAACTATAGGTGTACATGAGAGTTCTTTTGCTCAGTATGTTTCATTTCTTTTGGTAACGAGACCCGTCGCGGTTATCAATGATGTATGAAACATAAGCATCAAAAGAACTCTCCTACACAACTCTAGTTTCAACATAGTCTATAGTTGTGAGCTATCTGCAAGATATCATACGAAGTGTGTGTGTGTGTTCGCGGAAAGGAAACGGTCAATAAATATGCATATTATTTTCATATGGTTTCAAAATATATACGATCGTATCTGAACTATTTATTAATCACCTACGTCTCTTACTCGTCTTATTTAACATTTACCATAACCATCCTGCCTTTACCAGCTTTTCCATTCTATTTTGTTGGCCGCAAGCAATAATATAAAAAGACGAGCACTATAGCCCAAAACAATTCCCTAGAAGGAATCTCTTAGTTACCGTTCTCAGTTTTTTTTTCAGTTTTACAACTTTTATCAGGACTAGCAGTGGATGGGGATCCAAGGGAGGGGCTTCGATATAGATGGGAGAGGTTAAAAACTTCGAATCTTCTTCAAAAACCCACTCAGTCCGAGTTGCCGTAGAATCCTGAGTAGTCCTCTCGATCCTCGTTTGGAGCTACTCCCCCCGTGCTCCAAGTCTTCAGGGGGGAGGATCCATCCTCTTTTCCGCGATTGAATAGACGTGGGGCACTCAGATGACAGACGAAATGGAGAGCCGACCGCGCGCGAGGGGAACAGAGAGAATGAACCGTTCTAACCTATCATATTATCTGTGCAAACTGTCCAGACGTGCGTGAGCTCATTTGCATAATATTCCATGATGATTTGGTATCCATATTACTTATTACTTCTCCTTGATATCGATCCCAGGCTAAAGCTATTTGACCAGTTTCCCCAACATTTGCTGTAGATTCTTGTCGATGTCTTGTTCATTCCCTCGATCTCCTTCCTCACAAATCCCTTCAGCTTCTCAACCACAGCATTCCTAGCGTTCGATTATGGAATGGAGTCGTTTCCGCCGTGATCTATCCACACAGCGGACATATCAGCGAACGAAAATTCACCAATTTAAAATCGTAAGCCCCTAACCCACCAGTCCAAAGAGCCGCCAAAATTTTATGAAGATTCATTCACTCGCAGTGGAGTAAGTTCAAAATTGGTTGCCAATTCGCTATTTGACACTTCCCCTTTCGGTCGGAATCCTGTGCGGAGGTTGTATTACTTGTATCGAAATCAATTTTAGCTGACGAGGAATCATATTATGTTTTGTCAAGCCAAAAAGGGAAAAGATGAGGGAAAGTAACCGAAGACTGCCTTATCTTAATTCTGAAATGCAGACCACGAATCTGTCAGCAACTCTGTCCTCGTTCCTGCCCTCGCTTTTTTCTTTCCCCGCGTGGCAATCTGCGAGATATCATCATAAGCAAGGAAAGGGAAAATGTGCTGATTACATCTATGAAAAGCCCAAGGAACGGAAGGCGCGATTGAATGAAACTGAAACGCTGTCTGAAACGCTGAGAGTGTAACGCTCCTCTCACTCCAATTTCACGTACACACAGAAAAATATGTGCTCTATTTGGCACCTTGATGTGCTCGTTTTCGCCCCTGGACATATATGTGCCCCGTGGAGCACATAATGTGCTCGATTGGGCACATTGGGTGCTCCGTGGGGCACATTATATGTCCAGGGGCGAGAGGAGCACATATTTTTCTCTGTGTAGGCTTATACTAACATTCGCAGTGCTGTGACACTTCACAGTACTTTATTTGCATTCATCCCATAAACGATCATTTACTCGCATGCAATTGTCGCGTTGATGGAAATGTTCGTGTCAAACAGCATTCCATGCATAACCGACCACTGTCCGTCATTGCGACATCTCAGATAGCTGAAAAGAGACCAACCACGTATATTTGCGTGCCATATGCGACACTCCGCATCATCAACAACGCTCTATCGAAATCAGTCCTAAGCCCAAAACACTGGCCTGAGGTTGGGAGCAAAGCATCGAACTCTCGCTACCCGAAACACCGCCCCGTGGCTGTAGAGTACAAGGCGCTTTCCGTCGTCGCACAAATATTCATCATCAATTCTCTTCGCCTCTGAGTTAATTATGTCTGGACAGGAGGTTCCGGCGTAGTTACAGAAGAAGAGCAGGAGAGGTTCTCCGTTACAAGCATCTAGAGGATCCGACACCTACAAATGAAAGAATACATGAAAGAATAATCGTAAGTGCTTCGAGGTGAATTTACCGGCAAAATGTTGCCCACACGTCATCTCGATGTCGTAGCCAATGCACGAGTTCTGCGACGCCGTGACAGCTATGGTCCATAGGGAGCCGCACGAGCCGTTCGTATCCGGAAAGTCGGCGGTCTGTATGAAGGCGGGCTGGCCACAGTTGACCGCCGAAGCCGGCGCCGGCTGGCATCTGATGCCTGAGCGTACTATTGGAGGAAAAGGAACGTCGAGAAATCTTTGCAGCGCACTCCGCTAAATACAGTGAAACTGTCTTGGCAAGATTAGGCTAAAAGCCGGCTCCGGCTGAAGTTTTACGGTGGTTAGCGGGGTGCACTGCAAAGATTTCTCAACGTTCCTTTTCCTCCAATAATACTCTCGTCGTAGTGACAGGTAGAACATGCAATTCGGGTCTTTTTGATGTATATTAGGAGAAAAGTTTTATTGTTTTTATAGGTTCTAAACTATAAGAGAAGACAACGTCTATAGACTACGCCAATATGGAAAATCTACAACTAATGCTAAACGGTGCATAGCTGTTTCGCCTCCTTCTGCCAGACAGCTATACACCTCCCAAGGGGCGGAGGCTCCTCAGTGGAAACCCCTTGGGAGTAAGGTCTAAGA
>LS847063.1:177003-190047 GCA_900490955.1 Micoletzkya japonica | reverse complement strand
TCGGTGTCCCCGTCCGCCCCTCCGCAGTCTACAGACTCGGCAATCCCTCCCATTCCAATCCCCTCACGAAGCTCGTCTTGCCCTCCTCGGAACATCAAAAGTTTGTACTCAAGAATCAGTACAAGCTTGGACGCCCGGATTGCCCCCCCTCAATTCCGAGATGTGTTCATCAGGCCCTCTATCGCGGAGAAGGAAGCTCGACCCAAGACCCCCTCAGTCAAGGAAGTAAGGAGAATGAGAAAGGAAGGATACGACAAATGGAGAACTGGGAGAGACGAAAGGAGAGTAGGCTGGATGGATCAGGATGCCCAGTCGACTTCACAGCATTCTAACCCCGATAAGATTAGACCCGCTGCTAACAACACGACTATTCTCATTCTTCGTACACTCAGCCTCGCAATTACGGTCAACCCCACAATTGTGTATTCATGAACTCGAACTACTATCGCCCTCAGCCTTGCAATGACGATAGCTACAGCAACTCTGGTCCTTTTTACTGAGCCTCCCCCGGTCATCATCTAAGCCCAATACCAGTAACTCTCATTCAAACTCAAAGCTCTCGCGCTCCCTAAGATGCTATTTGGCAAACTGTCGATCTGTAAATAACAAGTAAGACTGTTTCCAAACTTTGCTTAAGCTCAATTACTCTTTAATTTTCCTCAACGAAACATGGCTTTCATCAAAAACTCCTGATTCACTATTACTAAAGTCGCTGTCAAACCATTATACGATTTTTCGTAAAGATAGAAATCTAAAGGGAGGAGGTGTTGCGATCTTAGTTCGCTCTTCTCTAAATGCTGCTCTTATATATGAAAAATCAATTAAGGGTTCCCATGAATTAATAGCTGTTGATATTGATATAAATGGGGACTTAGTACGGGCTATATGCGTCTACAGAACGCCTAATGCTGCTGATGCATTCTCCTACGATCTGTTCCAGAACATACGAGATCTTTGTTCATGTCCACAACCATCCGTAGTGTTAGGTGACTTTAATCTCCCTGACATAGAATGGGGTTGCTCAAATGTTGCTCTTTCCAAAGTTGGTAGGGAATTCATTGAGCTTGTTTCCTCTATGAAGATGAACCAATTGGTTGAATCCCCAACTCGAGGTCATAATATTCTCGATTTGGTTCTTTGCAATAGGCATGAGTTAGTATCAAATGTAGCAGTAGGACCACCCTTTTCTATTTCAGACCACAATTCCGTTTCATTTTCTATCAACTTAGAACATACCATACCCATTTTTACGCTGAAACGTAACTATCAAAAAGTCGATTATGAAGCCTTGAACTGCCAACTTGCTTGCATTGATTGGCAATCTCTCTTTTCCTGCATTTCTGACGTGGATAAGGCTTATGAAATATTCTTGAAAACACTTGAAAAAGCTATCGATATTTTCGTTCCCCTCGAGAAAGTCCATGCCAGTATTGGCGCGATCCCCCCTCACTTATCCCGCCTCATGAAAGCACGTTTTCACCTTTGGAATAATGCAATTGGCTCTGATTCAACGCAAGATTGGAACACCTTTAGCAAGGCAAATAAGAAGTTTCGAATCAAATTAAAAAGGTATCACATGAATCTAGATAAAAAGATAGTCGAAAGTGGTGACAAGCGCAAATTTTTTCGCCATGTCAAAAGCCGTATTTCTAAGCCTCGCGGGGTTGATGGATTAGCTGATGCAAGTGGCACTTTGATGGTTTCAGACGTGCAAAAAGCTAATTTGCTCGCTGATACATTCTCTAGCGTTTTTGTAACGGACGATGGTAATCTTCCCAACATGGCTGAAATGCGCACCTCTAACATGAATAAAGACGATCTGCCAACTTTTCCTGCCTTTGAAATATGTCGCTTAATTGAAAAGTGGAAAAAATCGAGTTGTTGCAGGACACCTGAGAACATGAATATGGGCTTCTTACAAAAAATTGCTGTTCCTATATCTGCACCACTTGAAATTATATTCTCACTATACCTTAACTCGTCAGCTATTCCTTCCCTTTGGAAACAATCCATCGTTACCCCAGTTAAGAAAAAACCACCGTTTTCTGACCCGTTGAGCTATCGCCCCATAAGCATAACATCATTCTTTTGTAGAGTATTTGAGAAAATATTCGCGAAGCATATGGTTCAAATTTGCGAAAGAGTTAAGCTTATCCCAGGCGAACAATTTGGTTTCCGAAGCGGCCGTTCGACTGAACTGCTTATGCTAGATTCAAATGAAATCTGGTCCCGTTCGCTTTCTGAATCTAAGCAGGTAGATATAGTTTACTTTGACTATGCAAAGGCCTTCGATCGAGTTTCGCATCCCAAACTGATACACAAACTCAAAAGCTTTGGTCTTCCACCTCTGATCGTTAAATGGATCCGCTCCTATCTCGAGGAAAGCACATTCCGTGTGCGAGTTGGTGAAGCACTTTCCGATCCGAAACCAATGGTTAGCGGTGTTCCCCAAGGTTCTGTCTTAGGCCCCCTATTATTCATTTTGTATACTGCTGAACTACCGCAACTTGTTCAGAAAGGCAATGTAATAGCACGTGTTTACGCAGATGATATCAAAGTGTATACAGCACTCAACAAAACAGATAACGGTTCTAATTTACAAAAGGCAATAGATTTAATCACTGACTGGTCAAATGAATGGCAACTCGAACTTGCACATAACAAATGCGCTGTATTGCATCTCGGCCGTAAGAATACTAAAAGGCGCTATTTCATAAATGGAGCTCCAATATCATCGTGCTCTGTAATGCGCGATCTTGGATTTACCATTGACTCAGAGCTAAAATTCTCCCAACATGTTCAATTGCTCTCTACAAAGGCCCTCCTTGCCGGTAGTATGATACTAAGGGCATTGCGTACTCGAAAGGCTGATATACTTGTGAATGCATACAAAATATATGTTCGCTCCATCCTTGAAAACGGTACTACACTTTATAGCCCCTATCAATCTTGCGACAAGATAAAGCTTGAGAGACTGCAAAATTATTATGCACGACGTATTTTCATGAGATGCTACGGCAAAACTCGTGAAAATATACCTTCTAGCGAAATAAGAAATAAAATTCTAAACCTTGAAACTCTCGCTAACAGGCGGAATATTATCGATCAAAAAGTACTATCTCAACTCCTGTACGGGAAACGAAGAATTTCTGATTCCGTTCCCCACCACTTCGTTACAAAACCCTCCCGTTGCCGGGGACCTGGTTTCATAATTTCTCTCAAGAGCGCATCACAAAATTACCGAACAAATAGCTTCTTTATGCGGAGTGCAAGAGCTTTTAATTCACTACGTTCTTCCTATAATTAGTGAGGCTAATTCTAAGTCATGGGTCATTCCATTTCCATGTGCCATTTTTTTCTCTCTCTTCTCTTCGTTTACTGTATTATCTACTTTTACTCGCATTTCCCTGTGATCTGCAATAAAATCTATCTATCTATCTAGAAAAGTGCCCAATTAATTGCTCAATTAATTGCGCAATTTATGAGGAGCTCTAAATAAATTAACCAAATAATTAGCCATCTTTTTCCCCAGATTAAACGTACGGCTGCTCATTTTAAGAAAAAGAGCTGCCTGAAAAGATGAAAGGCCTAAATTACAATATCAGGGTAACCCGCGAATTCAAATCCTACCGTACTCGTGGGCCAGCTCCTTTAAGGTGATAATTTTTAAAGGTATTTTTTTATATTTTTAAAAACTTATTATAGTGTTAAAGGAAATGTGCCACATATAAAAATATACGGTAACAGAAAAAGGGCTGCAAAAAATGCGGACTCCCGACACGAAAACTCAATTACAATAACTTTTTGCGTCAAACTTTTGGGCTTTTCCGTTTACATTTTTCTTCTTCGCTTGAAGCGTTTCTTGTCGTGTTTATTTTGTCGCGTATTTGTTATGTATGCTTATTAGATGTTATAGTTTTGCGCGAGAAATGTGTATAGTCGTTCTTCATCCTTGATTATGGTTTTATTTCACTTTGAACACTCGACAACACCCGAAAAACCGTAACAGATATACTGCGTTTAGGCTCTTTAATTAAATTAAATTTAAGTAAATTCTCCTCATCACTTTCTTGGAAAGTTTTCCGAACGTCTTGTGGTTGATCCAGCTGAGGAACTGTTCCCGTTCCCTGCTTATCGCCACCTTCCTGCTCTTCCTTCCTCTTAACCACTTCCCTTCCCACTCTATCCACTTCCACTTCTTCTGTTTCTTCCTCCAGATCCTCTTCCTCTTCTCTCCCCTCTCCTTTCTCATTCGCACCCTCTTTATCCTTCTTCCTTCTCTTGTTGTTAGCCCTTTCCTCTTCTCCTCCATTTCGTCGCACAACACCTTCTGGCCCTCCCTCATGTACTCGCCTCTCCACCGCCTTCCCATGCCTTTTTGTCTCATTGTCAGGACGCGTTCCGCCCTACCAAGTCGAAGAACATGGAGAAGGGCTCGTCTCCAAGGAAGAAGCTCGACGTTTTTATGGAAGTTGCAGCTACGGCGAGATGATCAAGGTAAGGCATTTTGACTGTATGTATTTTGTTTGGTTTTCTTTCACTTTTAATAAATAAGTAAGCGAAGCTCTCACTAAAGAAGTAAGGTGCGTAGAGTGCATACGTGCGCAGCCTGATTTCGATATCTCACGAAAACACTTTTGATCGGGTGTCCGGCTTAGAATCTAATACGGCTGCGCAGGTACGGTAGAGTGAAAACACCTGGTATTCAAAAGCGTTGATATTCAGCCGCCTTTCGGTTTCGCAAATCTGTATAAAATTCTGGCCAGTGGTTCCTAACTAGAGAACAGGGTTTGGTTTAAATAATACGGTAATAGAGAAGTGCCGTTCAAGTCAAATGGACTGCCACTTATGCAATTAGCCACCGTAGATATGTTCATGTTGAAAATTTAAAACAAATCATACATATTTAGAGTACGGCTGTATCTCGAGATGACTACGGTAACGACGATTGCGGTAGTCGGAACGAATCGCAAACTGACGAGGCTACTACGGTAGTTGAACGGAAGGAGTCGAGAAGGAAGGCGATTCGCTGGATGCGGAGTATAGGTTAGTTCAATTTTGATTGCCTCTCAACTAGAGGAAATGGTGGGCATGGTTGCCGGTCCCGTGGGTGGGTAGCTTGCTGCACAAGTTGTAAGTATTTCGGTAACTTGATTTCATAATTCACTTGCAAAAAGAGTTATCAGATCCCTCTTCTGAATGATGAAAACGTTCCGTCAGTCAATTATTATGTGACTTGAACTAATTTTTTTCACAAGACATATGGGCATGGGAGCCGCTAGATAAGAAAATAATGGATTAGTGCGACTACTGCTCATATAATTTGTTTTTCAAGGGGAATCATATTGCGGTAACTTCAACGCTGATGTTCTAGATAGAGAAGAGTACGGTAGCTGAGGATGAATAGTGACAAGACGACACTACTGTAGCTGAGGAGGAACGAGTTCAATAGAAGAGGAGTACAATACGGTAGGTGTACTGGTTCGCCGTTTGGTCTTTGATGGTTCGCCGTTTGGTCTAGTTTGGTCTTTGAGAGGTCAAGAATACGTGGGGTCGTATAGACCCTACTGTCACTACAGTACGTTAGTTTAGCAATCAGTTTTGATTAGATCTGATATATTATAAGATATTATGCATACATATCTTCAATTCAGACTGACCTGATGCGGTGTCTTCCTCCCGTTGCGAATCTTGGGATGAGATGATGAAGAATCGAGGGAGAGGAACGACAACGGAAGAGAAGGAGTGGGAAGAGGGGGGAAGGAAGGGGTGACTTGGAGAGATAGTGGAGTGGGAGGGATACGAGAAGGGGGGAGAGTGGTACGGTAGACGGGGTTGAGGGGAGGGCATGGGGATTGAGGAGGGTGCGAACAACTCCGGGCCTCCCATTTGCACTCGTAGATCGTCTTACTATTTCAACCTGAATAGCATGATTGTATAATTGTATATCCCTTATGCATATTCCATAGTTGCCACTCACATAACAGAAGCGTAATCATTGCAATAAATGTTTAACTTTGGTAGTACCACAAAATGTGTAGTACACAGATGGACGGGGCGGCACCCGGCCTCCATGAGGATATGCTCGATGACTTCCTCCTTGTCAGCCATATTGAGATCTTCGAAGAAAATTCCGCGACAGAACTGGCTTGGAGGAAGCTTTCGATGGAACTGAGTGTGCAGATGGCAGTAGGCGCAGTTGAGTGGATGCTCCCATGACATGCTGAAATGACGAGAAAAAATACAGTACAACGAAGCGGTGCCATCACAGTAACGCGTAAAAGAAGAGAACGGGTGATTCACATGAAACGCTGAGCTGTGGCCTTCGAAAATTAAATACCTCAGGAAATCTAGATTTCAAAAAAACTGAAATCCTCACTACTGTATACGCTTTTCCTGTAGTTGAAACGCCTTGATGGACTTCTCACGAAGCTTCTCCAGCTCACATGCCCTGATAGGCTGCCCCTGGCAGCCTACCATTATGGAACAAGTAGTGTAGTGGCTGTCAGCCAGCCTTCTGAGGCGTGGCCCGTAGGTTCGAATCCCGCCTGTGTTTTTGACGCTTTTCAAACCCCCCTTAACATCTACAGTCAGCGAGAAGTCGTCTCAGGAGGTTCTCCCGCTCAAACGGGTATTTCCGATAAGTGGCACGTTTCCTTTAAAACATATTAAAATAGACAATAATGTAAACAATATAAACGAAAACTAAATCCTCGCAAAAGAATGGTGTTAATACAATGCAAGAGAAATTCAAATAAAAGGGGGAAGTATACGAATAAGGCAAAAGTTCAAATCACGAGTTCCTAGATCTTTTCGGGAACGCGCTATCTTTCTGTCGTTCCTATCCTTCCGTTTCCCGGACTAGAGTAGAATCGATATCCCTTATTAGAATGCCGTGAAGCGTATAAGAGACTACGATTCATTTCCTAATCTAACCACCGTAAACAGATCCTTTTGCCTACTCTAGTCATATTTTAGCGGATTCCTTTCCGTCGGTCGCTCCAAGGCGGTTGAGCTCTCGAACCGCTGAACGAAACTCCTGTAATATGCTAGAATCCTCTATTAATAATTATTTATGTCCTTAATGCACAGCATTCCAAGCGTTCTAATAGCGAATAGCGGTTTCCGCGCATAGGTTCCGATCCTGAAAGCGAACAAGTGAACAAAAATTATGAATTTAAAAACTAAATTTCATCTCTATGAATTCTAACACCTCCGAAAATTTGGTGTAGATCGGTTTAGCCACTCTTGGGAAAATTAAAAAATGGTGGTCAGTTCGTTATTAGACACATTCTTTACCGGGCGGAATGAATGATCCCCTGCATACACTGAGCGAAAATTCACCACAAATATCACCACGAAATGCACTTCGGGAATAAATTCCCCAGCCCGCTTGGGAATAATTCCCCAAAAAGCCGAAAGTTTCCCAGCCGGCTGGTGAATTATTCCTGAAGTGCAAATCGTGGGGAAATATTCCACGCAAAGTGTAAGGCTTCTCTGAGTGTACGGCCTAGTCATAATTTAAAGGCAAGGGGAAGGAAAGTGGGGGGGGGGTTCTGCTTACATGTACGATTCAGCATTCTCATGAGAACGTTATCCTATCTTCCTTGTTCTTCCACTAAGCGACCGGTCACCGACTTTCAAACAGCTATGAATAACTCAAGAATAAAACGAGCTATGAATTTCAATTTTGCAGAGAGTCAGCTCAGAATGAATTACACGGCTCCTGCAAATTTCATTTCGATATCTTCAGAAATAATTGAACTACATGCCTCTGTTTGAAAGTTGGTGACCTACTTTTGGGGGAGATTAATCGCGCCGCAGGAATTTCACAGAGCCTACTCTAATACTTGTAGCAAGGGAGACATAGCTGTCAAAAACTCGAATGGAATGCTCCAACTCAAAAAGGAAGTAGAAGAAATTTGAATCGCCTTTTCCTGCTCATAGTAAAGCAATGTTCTACCTGATAGTAGTTTACTCGAACGGTCTTGATTCCCTCGGTTTACGCGAGGTGTAGATTGACGTAGCTTAGGTACGATCTGAAACGCGAAAGGTACACTGAGCCCTCATGACTTCACAACGATAGGCAAAGAGTGAAAAAAATCAAAAGACAGTTAGGAAAGGGGGAGGCGGATTTTCGGGATGGGCCTAATGGGGATATGCAAATTGTGGTTCTCTAGCGTCATGAATGACATGGACTAATCGATGGATGAGGAGATTTGAATGGGCCTGTGGCGCTTAGGCAGCTAGATCCGCCCAGCTAGAGAGAAAAGCTCCTGTGGCACATCCCACCATGTACTTTGGACCCTCTTCTTCTTCTCGTGATAATTTTCATCTTTCCACAGCACCCATTCATTCCTGCCCGTTCACCATTCTCGTTATGACTTTTATGTACCTTTTCAGATCAACGCACGTACATTCCCAGAGAACAATGAGAACAAGTGATGCCAGGGACCGCATCGTAAGACTGATGCGATCCCTTTTCTGTTTTCTCAAGAAAAAAATGTAGAAAAATTTTTAAAGGAAACTATCGTGTTTTGTGTTTCCCATGCTTAACAGTGGTAATAATTATAGTCATACATTATTCTTTATTTGTAAAGTATTTTTGGGATTTTTTCTTATCTGTGTTTGAAATACCGCTATTCTATTGGAGATTTAGACAGATGTATGCCAAACCAAGAGGCAGTAAAACAGTAAAATTAAGAAAAACTTCAGGGAGAAAAAGCAAACTTACAGCTTTGTAATTTCCACGTTATTTCTCTGTATGAAGTTAAAGCATACATTGATCAGAAATTTGCTGAAAATATATTTTTAAAGAATTTTTGGAAAAGCAGTGAGCGAAAAGGGATCGCTTCGTGATGCGGGCACAGGCACTGATGCGGGGACTCGTGCCCATTCCTGTGCCCGCTTCATTCGAGGGATCGGGGCCGCGAAGCGGGGACTTCGGGGAGTGGGCTTGCATCGCAATCTCTACCCGAAGTCCCCCGCCCTCCACAAACTCGATACTTATCCTTCCTAGAAGAAAGCCGCGGGAACCCCCCCTTCTTTTTGGCATAGTGCGACTCTGTATCTTCCGTCATCTTCCGAGACTGATAATGAGACAATGAGCCATATCTAAAGTGAATGCATAGGCTTGTATCATTGACTCGATCTTAACTTTGCTAAATCATTGTGGAATGTCTTGCCTACTAGGCAATGCCTATGCTATAATTGTAATAATCCTTGCAAATTTTTTCTCTCTCTTTAACCTTTATGCTGCATTTCCTTCGTGAAGTCGCATAAATCTATTCTATTCTAAAGCAAACCGAGTTGAATGTCATATCTTTGAATGTTTCTTATGTTAGGCAACGTTATACCCGATCGTGAGAGCAGTTGCGCTATCCTTAAGCGTGGCTTTCGCAATCCTTGTTCGACAAAGAGTTGATCAAAGAGATTCTTGATGGGGCGAGGGGACCCTGTGAGAAGAAAGACGAAATAACAATTCAATCGGCCGCGGTGAGAGGACAAGACGAACCATAGGTTTGATCGCAGGACGGAGACGCATGAATAAAGATAAATTGTGGACCAGAAAGAATCTCAGAATGCAAGATCGAGTGATTTGTATCAACCCCTTTATTGACTGGTCAATAGGGGGTGGTGAGTGGGTGTGAGTACGGTAAGGAGGCGAGGGGGAGGGGGCACCAGTATCCATTCACTCCGTCCACATCTCACTGGGCTGGCGCAGGGGCGCCGTCCTGAACGGAATCAGGATTACCGCACTCATTTGATCTATTTAGATTACGGTATCACGAAAATATGCGCATAACGATCTCGATCTCGCGAAGTGTCACAGCATTCCGCTCGGTGAAGAATGTGTCTAATAGCGAAATGGCCACTATTTTTGAATTTTTTCAAGAGTTGCTATACCAATCAACACCATATTTTCAGAACTTGTTGAATTCATAGTGGCTAGCTTATGTTTTCAAATTCATAATTTTTCGTTCACTGGTTCGCCTACAGGATCGAATCCTATGCGCGAAAACCGCTATTCGCTATTATGACGCTTGGAATGCTGTGGTGTTATTCCTAACTCGGCTCAGATACCGTAGACCATCCGCGTACCTTTTCGGGAGCTCCTTGAGGGGCAGCCCCACCATCGATCAGCCTCCTTCCCTCAGCGTAAGCCACATCGAAGCCTCGCTTCAAGTCACCCTCACCCTGAATTGGATATCAAAAATTATTGGTGGTCTATTCTTGGGAATATGATTAAGACGAACTAGGGCATTGGGGTCACAGTATGAGTGATGGGAAATTGCAAAGGGTAACGGACTACGAAGTGAGAGGTATACGGTATCAGAGGGGTGAGAAAATTTATTCTAAGGGGACACGATATGCGGATGCGGTGAGTGGGAATAGTATTCTGGGGAAACGGTAACAGGGGATCTAACAAAGAGGGAAAGGAAAGGATAGGACTGGGAGTATGTATCTAGAGGGTACGGTATTACGGTAGCCAGAGGGTACGGGATTACGGTAACCGGAGGGTGGGGGAGTACGATAGCTAGTAGGCACGGAATTACAGTAGACGGACCTTGACATAAAGGAAGGCTGCAACCGCGGCAGCGAGGAAGAGGAAGACTACGAAGGCGCCCATTGTAGAGAGAGAAGACGACGGGGGGAGACGAGGTATGAATGGGGATGGAGGGATGGAGGGGTATATGTAGGGAGGTAATGAGTATGCATCGGGAGAGCGGGAGATCAAAGGATCAACAAATGCCAATTATCGGCCTTTGGAACGTTGGAGAGGTTCATTCGTTGCATTCCTCCTTCTTTTCTCCTCACGTGCGGTTCTTCTCATCATGAACGGTCTCCTTCTGATTGTCTTCAACGTCAACGTTCTCCTCGTCCTGGTCCATCTTCTCTGGAAGGTTTGGGTTTGCCAGTGTTATAGGATCTTACCGTATCCCACTACTGTATATACGAAAAGAATATACTATGTACTCCGCCAAAACTATATCTACTCCACTGTGGTAGCTTTCCTTCAGTATTCCCTCGGTTATGGTAGCATCTCAAGGAAATCATAGGTTCTCTTCTTTACAGGGTAAGGGTGAAATTGCAAAGGGCTTGGAATGCAGACCCCGTTTCCCTCTCCTAATATGAATGTTGCTAGTGCGTGGCTATTAGGAATGAGAGACGGAACTTTTTCCTCTACCATAGTACATTTTCCGAACCATCAACCATGCGATACCTACTGCATAGAACGCATTAGGGATTACATCTACCGTTAAGCTAATAAATTGTGGGCCGTGTTTGAAACACTTGAAACAAGGACATATCTCGGCTGGGAAAGGTCGAACAGAGTTCTGGTTGGAATTTTTGGAATCCTCAGGACGAGATCTATTTGTGTATCAAGTTTGGTAACGATTCCTCAAGCTTAAAGACTTTAAAACGTAAAAATGTGGCATTGGAGAGGTTCGAACAGGGAAAGCGAGAATTTCTAAGATAAAAGCCGTTTTAACCGGTTTAAGGTTGTCTAATCATTACCAAGCTTGGAACACAAGTAGATCTCGTCCTGAGAATTCCAAAAATTCGAACTAGAACTCTGTAAGACCTTTCCCTGCCGAGATATGGTCTTGTTTCAAGTGTTTCAAACACGGCCCACAATTTACGAGCTTGACGGTACCACAACGCCATAAATACAAGAATCTTTGGCACTCGATTACTTATTTTTGGTACTTATTTTCACTTCTTCTCTACTATATGAGGTAGACTCGTTACAGGCTCGGACAACGTACGCAAGGGAAACGACCACTGCACGAGGTATAAATAATATAAACTTCGACCATTTATGAACGCCAAAGTGCGGTTCGGCTCAATGGCTGAGCTACAGTAACCCAGCTGATACCGTTGCTTCAGACGGGTACCACGAACTGAGTATCGACTACTCAACTACCGTATCCCTTCACCTATCGCATGCCCACATTTTCTCTTATAGCCCCCTCTTACCCCCACAGTGTTCTAAATGTTAAGCGAACGAGCCAAAATGCTTAGGATACGGTGTTTGAGAGTTCCTACCGAAATCAGGGTTATTTTTCGACATCTCGTTCGCTTAACATTTTGACTGTTGTCAGAACAATGTGATATAGCGCCTTTGCAAGGTGCAATTCTGCCGGGCTTCACGTACTTCTCATTCTCAGAAACTCGCATGTTCACAATCAGACTTTAAACTAGATCCTTAAACTAGAGAAGATACAAAAATGGGTATGCTATTTACGAGATGTTCCTTCAGTAAACTCATTCCTACTTTATCTGCGCCCTCTTCGCTCTCTTACCGCAATTAGGAACGGAACTATTCATGGAAAACTTTCCCTACCCGTACTATTGCCGTCGAACCAGGACCGGATCCAGGTCCTCAATAATATCGGAATGAAAAACCAATTTGGACGCTACTCTCAACCAAGAACGATAGGGAGTCGTTTTGACTAATATGTTTCGCTGATTTTTATGACGAGACGCATCACGGTTATAAATGAGGTTTTTTCGGTTTTACACCTTTATCAGGACTATCAGTGGATTGGGGTCCAAAGGAGGGGCATTTGATATAGATAGGAGAGGTTAGGAACTTCAAGTCTTCTTCAAATAAACCCACTCAGTCCGAGGCGACGATGAATCTTGAGTATCTTGAGTATCTTGATCCTCGATTGGCGCGTACTCCCCTCGTACGCCAAGTCTTCAGAGAGGAGGATTATTCCTTCTTATCCTTGGTTGAAACTGCGTGGGATTGCTCATGGTTGAGAGACGAATGGGAGAGCGAACCGCACGCGAAGGGAACAGAGAGGGAGAATGATAAATGATGTATGAAATATATAAATTTTAAAAAATGGAATCTATGCAATGTATTATCTCATTTGAAAAAGCAATATTGTAGCATCGACTTCAACAGGATATAATATCGCCGTACGAAGAAATGTACTTTTAAATATTTAATTATCTAAATTTTGCTCAGCAATCTCTCACTTGTCGACGTCATGAACGTTGTTTCATCATCATTTTCACTTCAAAATTATG
>LS847063.1:47639-128635 GCA_900490955.1 Micoletzkya japonica | reverse complement strand
AATTGGCGCTCGGGAGAAGTATGCGCCAAACGAGGATCAAGAGGACTACTCAAGATCTCTCGGCACCTCGGACTGAGTGAGTTGTTTTGAAGAAGATTCGAAGTCTCTGACCTCTCCCATCTATATCAAGCAACCACTCCTTTGGAACCTCAGCCAATGTTAGTCCTGATAAAGGTGATAAACCAGAAACCAGAACCAGATATAATTTTAGATTTCTAGGTACAATATTTACAATATCATACCTCAGAGGCGGACAGCTCCGGAAGGAGCAGGATGAGCCGTGCCATGTACGACACGATCATCACGCCGACTGCACCCGCCAGTTTGACTCCAAGGGGGGCGGAGCCTGCCGAAGGGGGCGGTGCTTAGCGGCGACGAGTGGGCGGAGCTTCGACTGTACGAGTACTGGACCAAAGTATGGCACGGGTGTCAGAACCAGACGCGTGAGTGTCGCTGACAAGCTAGGACACGAAAGCGGGGAGGAAAGAATAGAGGGGAGAAGGGGCGGGGCTAGGGACTGGAGGAATGCTGGGGGAGGAGAGTTCGCATGGACGTCTGTCGGTCTGTAAGTGGTGTGTCTGTGTGCATTCATGGAAAAGCCTACAAGAGATAGGTAGGTAATAGATTAGTTAGGTAACTTGCTATTACAAGTTCCACGAAAGTTGACAAAAAGTACACTCAGCGAAATTTCACCACCATACCGCACCTAGTGAATCATTCACCACACAAATTTCACCAGCCCGCTGGTGAAAGGCGCACAATTCACCAGCGGGCTGGTGAAATTTGTGTGGTGAATGATTCACTAGATGCGGTATGGTGGTGAAATTTCGCTGAGTGTACGCAAACGATTGCGAAGTGACTATGCAAATACGCGCGCTGATCTACCTCTCCGGCTCCAATTTTCTTGCGATTCTATTAATTTCTGCCATGGTAACACGTAGAGAGTTAATTGGACAACGTAATCAGCGGTAATGGTTTGTTATTTCAATTAAAAGTATTAAATCGTTCCGTTTCTGAGGACAACTCCCCTGGAACCTGTAATAGTGAGCCTCACTTCTCAAGAGAACGCTCACTGAAATTTATGTCTCACCATTTTACCATCGAGATTCTTTGCTGTGAGCTTTGCTCAGTCTTCTGTAGAGCATGTGTCTGTCCCTAGTAATCGTGTGTCTGTGTGTATTTTCCTATCGTCTGTGTGTGTGGCTTGATGCGACTCGTCTGTAAGCGAATAGGGAGGGAGGGTGCCCCCCCCCCTCCTCCCCCCTCCCCTCCCTCCCTATTCGGGATGGGACTGTCTGGGATTGCTTCCCGCAGAAGATGGAATCAGGAAGGGGAGTAAGTCGGATGAGATGGAAAAGAGAAGAAGAGGGAAAGAGACGTGGAAATGACAGAAGAAGAATGAGGCACTTTATAACTGTCACACATCGCCTCATTAGATAGACAGATTGTTCATGCAATTCTCAAGAGGAAAATGCAGTGGAAAGGGTGTTATGCGATTTAGGGACAATAGATAAGAGCGGGGTACCTTCTTTGTGAAAAATTGTAAAACCAACAAAAGGTGAAGCTGTTTGATCGATAGCCTTGAGTGCATTCTTATTTTCATCTATTTATTAAATCTGAATTTGAAGAAAAGACGCTCTGACAAACAGATAATAATGAAAGCATGAGACTGGGAAATTCCCACAAGCGTAAGCTTGACAATAAGCCCTCTGCAAATAGCATCTTATTGTGAGATCTCGCAGTATTTTTGAATGCCTTTATTGCACAAATAATGCATAATCAGTATACAATGCATGGAAAATTTCTTTTATTTTAATCTTTACCCTTATTCATTTAATTGTTCCAGAAACCTCCGTAAAATCTCTTGAACTCCGTTTACAGTTGTTTATGACAAAGAAGGCCCTAACGTAAATCACTCCTCGGCGCAAAACCAGCATGTACTTTCGGCAGAAGGCGGCAATTTTCGGAAATGTCGAATTTTTCCGAGGCCGTGATTTTCGGCCCCGGACACGTTGTTTTCACTATAACACCACGCGACAAGCGTAGATAGGTAACTATTTCTGACTCAGTCAGCATGGAATATTGGTGGAAAACCTAAATACATTCTGCCGGTTGGCAACGCCGTCACGCAATGCTAGAAAGCCGATCTTCCCGGTTGTAATGGGTACGGTAAACAGGTCTGGCTCCCTCAGGGCATGATGGATGGCCGCTTTTTAAAGTCAAAATGGGACACAACAACCACGAGCACGCGGTATGGAAAAGCGGATAGTTATATAAATATGCATATCCTTACGCCGTGAAAAAATATGCCACCCCAATGCCTTCGCTTCTATTCAAACTGCCGCAGAGGAGATCAGAAAATCTCGTAATCGGAAAAGAGCTCTATCGCTGACAATAATCTAGACCCCTGATAAGATCCTCGCACCTCCTTCGGCTACTCCTGCCCGCTTCCTTTGATTTCCGCTTTTCCACATGTTGAATTCCTCGCATTCAAACGTTCGCACGTGGCATGCGTCACTGTAGGAAACGTTCATTATCGCTGCGCCTCCAATCAACTGGCGCACCGCACCGATTGTGAGCAGAATTGAACGAAAGCATCTGGAGTGTTTTCTGTTCGCCACTACTATAAAATGGCAAACCTCCACGTCCTTACCACACTAAAGCTGTGCTCGTAATGCGGCTTCGCAGTCTTTTCATCTTCGTTGCTCCTCACTTGCTGCTGCAAACCGTACGCTCTTCTCGCTCGGCCAAATGCTAGCGGGAGTTGTTCGGTGAGCGTCCGATTCATGCTTATCTCTATCTATTGTGCTAGGTGAACGGCCCATACTTGGGCCGGTCATCGTTGGGCCATCAAAGTGAACAAAACCTCAGCCTAATTTAAACAGCGAGGAATGGCGGGAAAAAGATGCAAATGTAGGATTGTACGTTTTCGACATTGCTCTTTCAGATGAGAGGAAGAAACCTGGGGGTTAAAAAGTGCTCAGAGGGGCCCTTTAAGTTATCTCTTTCACGTCATGGACAATGTTTCCGGAGGCTCAATGTATATATATGAAAGATCAGGGAAAGTAGGACCAACCGCGCGCCGTAAGAAATCAATAGTCGAATGAATGCAATACTTTGAATCAAGCAAGGAGGTAAAGCATTGTGATGAAGAGTCATGAGCGAAAACCAAGAGAAACGTTCCACATGCAGGCATAGAGCAGTGGCAGGAGGCTTGGCCCAGTGTCCATTGACGCAATCCTTTTGCACATTTCGCTAAAGTGCCCTCGAAAAATTTCAAAGTTTTCTCTGATGACTTTTTGACCAAAAATTATCCCCGTGTTCTGAAACGTATTCTGACAAAAATAGGAGATTTTTTGAAAATTTTCAAAAATATCGATTTTCTCACAATCAGCCAGTTTTCAAAATTTACAAAAACGCAAAAAATGGTCTCGAGATATGAAGAAATGAATAGGAGTCTTTTAAGAACTTTTTCGAAATTCGAAATTCTAAAGGAGATAATCGAGGAACGAGCAGACGGGCAGACGGACACACACACACACACACACACACACACACACACACACACACACACACACACACAAACGTACATAATTTGCAGTGATTTGCTAGTAAGAAGTAAATTGACATACATTTTTACTTGCGAAATTCACATACCGTCAAGAGAGAAAACATGGGCCCATGTTTGTAACAATTGTAACAAAACCACAACTTTTTTCAATGTTATCCTAGAGAGTTTTAACTTTAGCATCATAATCCTTTTATCGAGCTCTACCTGCCTGTAAAATTTGGTCGCCAAAATTTGCATATAGATAGATCTCGTCAGGACGATTCCAAAAAGTCCAACCACAACTCTCTAGCACCACATTGAAGAAAGTTATGCTTAATGTTACAATTGTTACAAACTTGGGCTCATGTTTACTCCCTTGACGGTATGTACGTATTTACGCCGTTCTGAAAACTCCAACGCGTGCAGGAGGCTAACTGCCAGCCCTGTCCCGTTTCATAGGCTTTTTACTTGTATGGTTTACGAAGGTAATAGAAATCTAATAATTCATTCTACATTTATCGAAATGTACAAAAATTTCCTTTGGTAATCCCAAGCATAGTGGAGTAAACGTGATAAAGTAGTTCTACTGCTGGACTAACATACCGGCCTAATACATGCTTAGGCGGTTCACGACGCGTGCCGCGGAAGCTCTGCGTTGTGTATTATTTTTTAACCACATAGGCAGAGCGACCGCGGCACGCTTCGTGGGCCGCCGGGTATCGCGTAGTTATACTAGTTATGTATTCCATTTCGACGATGTATTTCGTTGCTTTGGTTATAAGGAACAGATTCAAAAGGATCTTTAATAGTTATGCATGGTGACTGCATGCGTTTTAAACATATATAATGTGTAAATAATATGCTATGATTTTTTTATTGTTTGAAGGTCTATAGGTTCGTAAATCACGTCGTTCGACATGGACAATGGTTTTGTAGAAGCAAAAGATCTGCATTCCAGAACAAGCCACCGAGCCCAGTATCATACGTTCGGTGTGCGCTGGGAGAGCTGTATGCGATGTCCGATCTGGAATCCAAGCTTGACGGAGTTACGTGCAATGCTTAAATAGAAGGTTTTGCCGGGCTTGAAGGGAGGAGGACGGCGATCCTCGTTCGATTTTTCGATTTCCAATAAAGCACACAACCTTGGTCATGAATTAACCTTACTTCCGCAATTTCACCGCGTGTTCCAGGCTTTTGACGAAATCGTTGACGCGAACGATTCCCCTATTTGTTGGTGCGTCAGCGTCACTAAATACATTGCTGTGGAGTAATCAAGTAGCAAATATTATGCATATAATGTTGTGGCTGTCCATTTATGCTAAACAACACAAGTCCAATCAAGAATGCGCCGAACGAAAATTTGAATACGAGGACCAAAAATGGTTGTACGCTGGGCGGCCACAACGCAATTCGCGAATTGCTTGTTGCAGCGTAGTTTTGCTACATAGTCTACAGTTATATCTATATTTACGGAATCGAGAACAATATTCTAAATTTCAACGAGCCAAAATGTTCGGGTCAACATATCTTCTCGTTCGAGAGTGTTCCTACCAAAATCGGGGTTATTTCAGGGTATGCATTTTCTTAGCACTTGCGCTGCTGTCTAACGTTGTGGCGACCGGCAGCACTTCTGATTATCCGATAACTGGGGGGGCAAAGAGAGGCCTTCGTATCGTCTTCTTTCGCTGTTATCCTCATTCCTCCTCTATTCCTGACTATGTCGATCGATTGCGAGCACTAAATCTGCAGCCTCTTTGTGAGAGGAGAGTAGTACATGACTTGGTCATAGCGAGTAAGATCATGCAAGGAGAGCTGAATTTGAGACTCTCTAATTTCTTCACGTTTTGTCCATCTAGTGGCAGGGCCACGCACTTTAGCATCCATGTAGAGTTTAGTCGTAAGAACCCCCGATATCACTCTTTCCCCGTTAGAGTAGCTATTTAGATGCAGACCACAGCCCTCAAGGTCTCAAGTTGTCCCTCCCAGCAATCACAGTCACTCAGTCAGTCGCAGTCGATGGATTCAAGTAACATAGAGCAGCATCCCCCTTCCCCAACCCCCCCCCCACCTATAATATCAATCATTCACTTTTCAACCTCACGTCTTGGAAGCACTCTCACACCCTTTCCTGCGCCGTCTCATGCGCAAGCATGTCGATAAATATAAATATATTCTCCATATGGGGAGACCAGCGCCGGCCGGCCTCAGCCTGGAAACAGTCGGGCACACCAACAGCTTCCCCTCAGAGGTTTCACAGAACACATTCGCCTTGTTGGGGAACCATGACCCTGATACCTCTCAACTCTTCGTAAGGACAAAAGGTGGTATCGGACAGAATTTAAGACGTTTCAACATTAGCTGACAATTTTTGAACAATCATTCCTTGTATTTACACCTCATAAGATATTAGAATTGCTTCATTTTAGCTGGTGAAAAATGCACTCTCTCTCTCTAACTCTCTTTCTGACAGTGAACCATAGCGATGGATGTGCGCACGGACAAATCAGGTATCTCCGCCCACCCCACTTCGAATTCATGCTTAAATGGCCCTATAAAAGCTTGAAGCATTTCACCGCGCATACCTGCTAAGGGAGCAATCATATTTACTGTCGCTCTTTGCCGGCTTCTTTAGTTTGGCTTTTTTTGTGGGCACTACATAAGGATTATGTACGTAAAGAAGCTGCCGTTGGCGCATTTTAGTGGTCATTGCCGTTTTGTAACTTGTATGCCTGTGTTCCCTCAGGTAGATAGACTTCGGTAATCTCAGACCGAAATGGATCGCGGGACGGCTTTTCTGCTTATCTCGCTCACTGCTGCTGTGACGAATGCGTGCATGTCGGTTCGTCCTGGAGGTACGTACCGGACACTTAGCAGTAGGAATTTACCGTTCGGCTTTTCTGCTTCGTATATTTCAATGTCCACTAAGCAGCGATTTATAGCGCGTTATGTGCAGACGCGTGATGCATAAATGCGAACCAAGAAAAAATACTCACGCTGTCTAGGCCTCACTGAAAGCGTGCAAAGCAAGCGTTATGGCAAAATAATGTATGCCAGCATAATATAATAATATAATAATGAAGAATAATCCATAATGAATAAAAATAAAAATAATGAATAAAAATAATGAAGGAGTGCGATGCCACGGTAAGCTTTAAGGCGGCCATTAGGACCACGTTGCCCGTTACGAACTGGAACAGATTACGGTACCGGATGAAGCTCCTTTAAGATGTCCTGCCCTGCCCCGCGGCTCCTACCGTAGCCTCCGGCGCGAACTTCAAGCCGTTCAACAAGCAAACCAGTGGAGGCACTGTAAGAGTAATGGTTGCTCTGTTGAAAAAAATGTCGGAATAAGCATGACGACGGGCACATTTTTACTAGTGTTTTATTAGCGTAAATATATATGAAAAAATTATACAAATAATGCTGCTCCATGGGCGATAGGGAACGTTGGAGGCGAGCCAATGAGTGTCGATTCAGAAGCTGACCTGTCCCGCCTCGACCCAGCTGGTTACGGTAGTCGGATCAACGACCACGCCTGTCGCAAATGGAGCTGTGACGCTTGCGTGTCTGTCAGTGTTTCAAGATTACCACAATGTTCTGGCAACAGAGAAAATGTTAAGCGAACGAGATGTCGAACAATAACCCTGATTTCGGTAGGAACTCTCGCACGGAAAACACCGTATCCTAAGCATTTTGGCTCGTTTGCTTAGCATTTAGAACACTATGTTACAGAATGGAAAAGACACATACCAGAAGATCAAGTTGAAAATCAAGACATGAAATGCTATGAAATTGCTTGAACCGACTCAAGTTACTAACGTGCTGAATAGAACTCGCAAAACATGCCCCTCCTGTTCCTTAGCTATGTAGATATTTATGATATCTGTGCACCGCAGCGAGCTGTACGGTAGATGAGTATTGAAAAGAAGATGGCAGGAATACGGTAACTGTCTGACAGTGCTGCATCATATCTGCGTTTCTTTCTCTTCACATGCCGCTTTGCTCTTTTGCCACTAACAGGAAAAAGAAGTCCGTCGAACAATGAGTGGATCACTTCCCTTGATCAGCATACGTCATGACCATACCATACCATCCCTTGGCATGACCTACGCCGCTGATAAACCTATCCCATCCTATCCATGGCTAAGAACCAACGATGAGATAACCTGTTCTTCGCATTACCCTTGCGCGCCGTTTGTTTTCTCTTGCTGTAAGATTAGGAATAGCTCTCCTTGCTCCTCTCCCTTTCTATGCGAGGGACGGATAAAACTTGATAGTTCACTCGCCACAGTGCAGGGGGGGGGGGGGGGAGAAGGCGAGAAGAGATATTAGAGCTACCTATTCGCCTCTCCACTGCGGATCCCGTTAGGAGCGAGCGATCATGGAGAGTGGAGATGGGCGTCCTTTAAGGGATCGACAACCAATCATCTCTATCGCAGCGCAGCAAGGCCCTTAGTAGTAAGAATAGCTACACGCCAAACATGCAACCCCCCACCCCGGAGACCTCAAAAGAGACCTAATTTTTTCGATAATACAGTTAAATATTCTCAGTGTCTACATTCGTTTCCATTAGCGGCTTTTCAGTACGAACACGGGAGTCTACGTTCTTCTCGATGGAAGTGGCAAGCAGGTGGCGACGGTGGGAACGGAGAAGTACGCGTGTCTCGCGACCGGAGGAGGCGGTGAGCACAATGTTCTAAATGCTAAGCGAACGAGCCAAAATGGAAACGGTGTTTTCCGTGCGAGAGTTCCTACCGAAATCAGGACTATTTTTCGTCATCTCGTTCGCTTAACATTTTCACCTTTGTCAGAACACTGTGTGAGATGTAACACCATGCGTTTCTGCTCTTGCCATTAGCAAGTAAAACATACCCCTCCTTAGGTAGATATAACTTATTTTACGGCGAATAATAAAATTTCTATCTCATAATTTAATAACCTAAAAAGTTTCTATATGCTTTTTATAGAAATTTAGTATGTGTATATCCCTTCTCTATTTTGGGTGGTTAGAGCTTACGGGCACACGCAATCGATTGGTGTCAATTAGCGAGTCTGAAAAGGTGCGGAGCCTCGAATTAGCAGGCCGGAATCGCGGAAAAACAAGGACCACTCAGAACGCTGTGCTGAAATATAAAAAAACGCTCTAGCTATTCAAATTAGTCTATGACTTCGGTACATAATGCATCCTTCCTTAACTCATTCCTACATTGTCTGCACTCTCTGCACACCACTTCGTCGGAAGTAGGAATGCGGCAACTGAAGGAACTCTTTCCTCGACCATATTATGGTTGAGGAAAATACACCGTTAGTTGCTTAATTTCTATCTTTCGTATTAGAGAGCGGAGCGGTGAGAAGAGAGTGCGGGAGAGAGCGGTGAGAAGAGAGATGGAACGAGTTTACTGACGGAAGGATTTTTTCGTCAATTATAGCATGCTCCTCCGGCATGTTCGTAACCTTTGACTCGCCTTGACCGCACCTTCTTTATAAACGAATACTATTACGCTATATCGCAGAGAGACGTTTAGTGGCGACAGCGATGGAACGGTTTTGCGATATCGCTATCGGTACTGTAACAATGCGCACCGCGCTACCTATCAATGGCCTTCTTTTCTTTGAACAACAACCTACCCAAAGGGGGGCGGGACCTCGTCGCTTTTCCTTGCGAACTTTGCGCTCTCTAGAATGAGATAGATCGCGGCTGACTATCAACCGGCTTGAGCTCGGCCAAAAGCGAAAGCCAACCTTCGTTTGATCCTTTCGATAAACCGGATGGACAACGACCGCTGGAATGCTGTTCGCTACGTGCATGTTGCGAGGCATCGAACACTCACAGCGAACTTGCCATATAGATACCCCGATAAACGTATAAGCTATATAAAAAGTTTAAAGGAGGACCATTCAGTACCGTAGCCAGGCTAATTCAGACTAATTTGCATAGCGAGAGAGGGAAGGGCATAGAAGAGAAACTAATCAAATACGTCAGGATGCCGTCAGGAATGTGAATAGGTTACGGTTCCGAATGCGAGGTCCTTTAAGCTAAAATAAACGCTTAAGATAACAGGATAAACGTTTAAGCTAAGCTTGTAAGAGCGCACAATTCGGAATATTAGACGTGTTAGTGGGGTAGAAATACCAGAGCAGAGGTTTTTTTAATGCTTATCCACCATTGATATTCATCATTGATAACCGTGGCGCGTCTGGTCACCGAAATCTACGAAACATGGAACCAATTTTTAACCTCTACATATATGTCATACTGACAGTTCGGAGCAAAAGTATGTCAAAAAGCACACCAGAGACCGTACGATATTTAATGCATCACTTTTGAGCCACTTCTCATCTTTCCATACGCTTCATGTCTCTTTATATATATATATATATATATATATATATATATATATATATATATATATATATATATATATATATATATATATATATATATATATATATATATATATATATATATATATATATATATATATATATATATATATATATATGTATACGGCTATTGCCTATGCAAGCAGGCTTATGAAACCTAACCAGAAAGTGGTCCGTTTCCCGCCACCTACTATATCCCTCTCCTCGTAGGCGTAACCACTACCAAGACCACCTCTACTACTACCACCACCGCTCCTCCTCCGTGCGGCGGGCCCGCTCCCCTTGCCACGGAAGCAAACGGCTTCACGACCTCCAACTTTCTGACGTCCGCGTCCGGCGGAGATACCGTACGTATAGTGGAATTACAGTAGAATAAACCGGTCCGTCAGTTTCTTTGATTCCAAAATGAGCCTAATTCTCTCGCTTTTGCATACTCTCTCGCGAGATATTCGGAATGATGAACTGACGGATTTTATTTTACTATATGATCGCTGATGACGTGCAAGGAGCTCCATTCGGAACTGATCTATTCAAATTCCTGACGTCATCCTAGACAAAATGGATCTCATTACTTTATCGTACAAGGCAAATCCCACACTTGTACTATTACCTAGGTTGGTGCATAAGTCTTGCAATACTTTTTGAAAGGTAATTATCTCAATTCCTTCCGTTCAAAACTAAAACTTATTTATACCAACCCCACAACAAATGTTCCTAGTATGCAGAACATATATAGGATTGCATGTTTTCTGTATAGTAGAAATTTACTCAGCTTATTGATTCAAACCCGGTTATAGGGTACATAATATATTTTATCATACTTCCTCATATGTTGCCCGAAATTTATCTCCTTAGCACCCAATCATCTTTAGGACATATACTATTGGTTTTTAGGTTTGGGCGATTTCGTGCTCATGTCTCAAAAATTTTAAAAATAATGTTTAAAAAATCGGTTTCCTCCCTTTAGATCCTTATTTTGGATCCTTCATAAACGGAATTCGACATCCAATCTTTTCATTATTTCCGACGTGGACCATACTATCTAATACCACATCAACAGCTTTCGAAGATTTCATCTTTTTCAAATAAAGAAATTTTTAAAATTCTACTGTTTTTCGCGTATGTTATGCATTAGTGATCGGTAGCCTCTAAGCGTCATTTATATATATTTTGTCTATAACAAAACAAATCTAAATTCGAGTTTGTCCCAGCTTTATAAGAAGATCTGATATTGCATACGAGACCAATTTGCGATTGATTTGCCCGTTGAGCTTTCGAGATAGGCGGAAAAGTTATGGCTTTTCCGTTGTATGTTAATGAGGCTAGCATTCGAAAAATCAAAACAAAAAATTTTCGCTTATTTACAAGAACTTGTTTCTGTCAGCCATTCAGGAACCATGCAAGTTTACCATGACCAATGTATTTTGTATCAATACGGTCGTAATCTCAGAAATATAGATGTAAAGCATGGTCAGGTCCGACTACGGTACCTGAGTATGCAAATTAACGTTAATTTATAAACCCGAAGAACAAGCGAATCAACTCCAAATGGCATTTTTACATAGCTTAGACAGTGAGTATTCACTACCTTCAACAACAGTTCTCGATACCCCCACATAAATATTTTACATCGCTTTTATGAAACTGAATTTTTTCAACACTTTAGTCCATTTCTCGGCTATGCAATGAGTAATAGAAGTCCAACAAACATGGTTTGTAGAGTACGCTGGTAGGTATTCATATATGTATGAAAAAGGGTCACTTCATTTAGCTCGTCTTGAAAAAAATGAAATTTTAGAATATTGCAAGACTTATGCACCCACCTAATACAACACTATGATATAATCTCTTCGAACTCATCTTTACCCACCGTCTACACCCCATGCAGGTCTACTCGTGTCCGACCGGCACTTCGCTTATCGAGATCATCGGAGGAACCCCGTACGCGGTGCTGGATGAAGGGACGACTCTCGTGTGCAGGTATAATATAACTGCTACTACTGACGAAGAACCGACCCAAACGCGCAACACAGTGTTCTGACAACAGTGAAAATGTTGCAGCGAACGAGACGACGAAAAATAACCCTGATTTCGGGGTAGGAACTCTCGCACGGAAAACACCGTATCCTAAGCATTTTGGCTCGTTCGCTTAACATTCAGAACATTGTGGCAAACAAATACGTTAGCTAACGACCTGCATATTTTAATTTTAAAAAAACAGAATCAAAGGAGGGAAAGCCGGTCAACGATTGAACGATAGCGTTCCTCTTGAGGAGCGGTGCGACATCGTACGCGTATTCAGCCGCTGGCACGGACACGCCCTCGCCGGACGGAGCTACGTACGCGTGCGGAACAGAAAATAGTCAGTTCACGCGTTTCGACTACCAACCCAATAACAGGATTTCGAGTCATAATAAAGTCCCGCATCCATTCCTGGTAGTTTGAAGACTCCTTACACAGCCCCACTACACTTATCAGGAAAAATTCTGGGGAGTATTTCCCCGCAATGTGCACCTAGTGAACAATTCTCCAGCTCGCTGCGGGGAAAAGACCAGCCAGCTAAGGAATTTCTTAACTCGTGGTGAATTTTGGCGGGAATGTTCGCGGTCAGCGTAGGGTTGACTAGCCCAACTCATATGCTCCTTGCAGACGACTGCACGTGCTCGTCCGAGTACTTTGTCGACTTCTGCGAGCAGAACAAACTGTGCATCGCACCCACGCAGGTCCCCAACTGCGGCTACGCCTGTCCGAGCAACACGCAGCTCATCTACACGGTAGGCAGTCGTCGGACTTGTGCGCAGAAGAACCGCTAAGGCGTTAAGCAAACGTCTTCCGTTGTGCACACGGGCATAGATATAGTGGATTAAAAAGATTGGGTGATACTGATCTCAAAAATATGCGTACATGCTTCTGATATCTTTTCTTGGAATGAAATCGCACCGTTTCAAAGCGCAAAGTTCGCTAAACACCGTAGCGGCGGAATCACGAATTATGCGTTCCGATTTTCTGGACTATAGATAAGGAACGATAACATATTGCAGATTTGCTAACGTGAACGGTACATTTAGACCGAGGATGTCTAGTAACTACTGTCATACTCTTACCCTTCAGTTTAAAATAGCAAACTGCGTTTGTTTGGCGCAATACAGCATGTTTGGCAACCCCCATTACAGACGTCGACGTATACGGTGAGCCGACTGACGGCGAAAGCCGGCGAGGAGTACGTGTACGCGACGTGCAACGGGGACACGTGGAACGAGCTCGTCGACCCCTCCACCGACCCCCTCTACATCACCTGCGAGGCCAACAACCCCGACGACTGTGAGCGAGGCTACGCATCTTATTGTTAAGAGTGGGAGGGACGCGCAGAGCTCTAAGTTGAATGCCTCATCGTGACCCGGAGAACAATGCTGCGAAGCTGCTTGCTCGGGCGATCGTCCCGGTACGATGTGCGTGCGTTGAGATCTGTCGTTGACGTCGTCGAACGGGTGTCCCACCCCTCCCGATGCCAAGTGTGATGGCTGCGTCTACTCCGACATCCGCTTCGTCGGCCCACTCCTCATGTGCGCCAATGGACTGGCCACCGAAGACGTAAGGGGCACACGCATTCATGTGTACAACGTTATGTATAATAGATTCGTATGCAAATTAAGAGACTGAAGGCGAGAGAGCATAGAAATTGGAGAGACACAGTTTTGGAACTGGTAAAACGTCGTGATTTACACTCTTAGATCTCCTCAAATACTGATGCGCCGTGTGTATTTCGTCATAATGATCACCTAATGTCCAATGACTAGGGAGCGGGAAACGGGCCAATTTCATTGTTACGTTTCATAAGCCTGCCTGTATAGGCGATAGGCGTTTACAAAGTAACCTGAAGCGTAACCGAAAACCTGCCCCCTTAGCAAAACCCCCGATTGATCCCAGGATCAATCCCGGGATCGATCCTGGGCTTGATCCTGAGTTTTAAATTGTAAACAATGGGATTGATCCTGGGCTTGATCCTAGGATCAATCGGCGGGTTTGCTACCAAGGCAGGCGGTACCGTTTTTCCCGCTCCCAACTAATGCACAGTGCTCTAAATGCTAAGCGAACGAGCCAAAATGCTTAGGGTACGATTTTTTCCGTGCGAGATTCGGCATCTCGTTCGCTTAACATTTTGACTGTTGTCAGAACACTGTGAATGGCTTGTTGTGCAGGACGGCGAGGGCGACATCTATGCCGCGTGCAAGGACGGCGCGTACCAGACGCGACACAAAAAATCCATTCCGAGCATCTCCTGCTCGACCGGCAAGTCATTCCCTCAAGCTTTTACCCTGTATCCCTACCCTGGTCAATAAAAATAAATGAATGGAATGAATGAAAGCTGAAGGCGGGGGACAAGCGTGGCTTACGGTAAACGCATGTCCGAATACGCTTCACCCTGCCTTCGGCTTGAGGAATGCACTTAAACAGAGAGCTTGTTAGCTCAATTACCTGCATTTCGTCACGCCTCTTCTTCCCCTTATTTCGTCAGCTACAATATCCGCATCCCTACTGACGATTAGCTTCAAGTAGTACTGCTTCCAGATACGAAAGTCAGCATGGAATGCGAGAACATCGCCATCGCCGATTCGAAGACGACGTGCGTCTACGAGAACTGCTTCACCGTCTGCAACGAAGGCTATCGGCTGCAGTGGGATGTACGTAGTAGGGCTTGCAAACCAAACCTTTTAATTGTACTAGGAGATCAAGAGAGTGATGAGGAGCATGGAAGAGTGAAGAGAGTCAGACGATAAATGCGCTAATCGCGCTTGTTTTTCAAACCCTAGTAAGTAGAGCATTCCATTCGGGGCCTTTTTGACCTATATGTTTCGCTGGTTTGGGTGACGAGACGCGTCGCGGCTATGAATGATGTATGAAACATATACATCAAAAAGACCCGAATGGCATGTTCTAGATGTAAGTAGAACGTACGTCAGTGGATGAGACTTCAAAAAATGTTTCATAGAATATTATAAAGTTTCATCATTTTTCCTTTTGCTTTAGTACTAATATCGAGAAAAAAACGTTGATATAACTCACATAAGCTTGCTTTGAAAATCGCTTCCATGTCTTGAAGGCATTAAAATGCATATGGGGCTATTTTAGCTGCCATTCATTTTATCATGGAAAGTATTCCTTCAGTGAATCTATTCTAAATTTTGGTAGCTCTTTAGAATAGATTGGACTTTTGGGGAGAAGCTTATTTTTTAAATTGGTGAATTTTGGGTAGTTGCTATGACCACAGTGACGATAGATCACAGCGGATACGGCTGTCCGCTAATCGAACGACGCTGCGAATGTTGTGATATAATCGTTATGCTGCGCTACACACCCTAGTGCATGTTGTTGATAAATATATAATATTCAGGGCCAGGATGCGAGTGATCGATCAACGTACGCCCAGTGCTACGAGAACGCGTTGTACGCGCTCTCCGACCTGCACAGTTCTATCGACAATCCCACCTGCATTCCAGCATAGCGAAGACGATGGAAGAACGAGCCAAGCCCCGTTCACGGCTTTACCCTATGTAAACCAGAACATAATGTGTGTTGCTCGTCCATACTAAAGACATCGTTTGCGATTCCCATTAGACTACTTTCTCTGTTCGTGAAGTAGAACAAAGATAACCCCAGTTAATCACATTAATAAATAATATTATTTATGCGACACAAGTGCCGTCAGAACGCATCGAAACCCGATTAACCTGCGAAGTATTGTAGAAACATTATGACATTTATCTCGGGAGCCAAACAAAAAAAAAACAAGTTGAAAAATTCAATTTCAAAAACCCGTAGCCATACGTGGGCACCGACCCGAAGCATGGGTGGTAGGCCCATATTTCTTGAGAATTTTACTTAGGTAGGCCTATGTTTTCAACAAAATTTCAATTGGCAGGCTTGATTTCGTACACTGGTAGCCTCATTTCTCAAAATATTGCGGGGAAGGTTGCCCACGTATGCCCGTAGCTAACAACACGTGAAGAGATCAGCCGTTTCAAAATAAGCTGGGTTAGACGACATACTACGCGAGACCTATCAAAACCGCACACTTTTGACGTTTCATAAAGAAAGATGCTAAACACATCTATGCAAAGCGCGGTTTCGCTAGCTCTATTATTAGCAGGCCCCTAGGATTTGAAAACCAAGCGCGATTTGCGTATTCATTGACCGATTCTCGTCATTCGTTCCCGTTATATCTCAATCTCTCGAGAGGTCGGATAATGTGATACAAGTTTTCTTGGCTTTCAAACCCTACACTCGCCCGCCCTTCCCCTTCAGCTCATCCCGTACCCAAAGAGTACGTCCTCGCCCGCCCTCCACCCGAGGTTCTTCCTCAGTCCCTCCTCGTAATGTCTCCTCTCCAACCGCCCACTTCCGCCCCCTCCGCCCCGCACGTAGCACATGTACGCGTCGTCCACCACCTGTAAAATATGTACTCATCATCTCTATTTTAAATAAATATGCATTTATCGCAAACATCTATCTGTATTTCCATCTTTATCGGATATGCCATATGTACGTGGACAGGTAACCCATAAAATTTTAAAATTGGGGCTATCATGCCAAAAAAAAAACGGGGCTAACAGTCAGGTAAAACCGGTTTTTTATTATACTTTCCCATAAGCATACCCAAAACATTTTTGGGCAGAAAACGGGGCTACCATCCGTACTTACGTGCCGTGCCCATGTATGGGATATGCGCATCGCGTGCGGTCATTGGAGGGAGGGAGTTTCCTTTATTTATCATCTAAACAGACGCGTGCGGCAAAGCAGTACGAAGAGTTGATCTTTAAAGGATTTTCTAACAATAGTTAAGAACCCTTTCTCTTATTTTCTTCATTTTTACCACCTTTATCAGGACTAGCATTGGATTGCGGTCCAAAGGAGGGGAGAGTTGATATAGATAGGAGAGGTCTAGGACTTCAAATCTTCTTCAAAAACCCACTCAGTCCGAGGTCTTTCTCTTATACAAGTCCTAAATACAAAATAATAACAGGCTGGTCACTCTTTTTTTATAAGATTTTCACCCGCACCACACGGCAGTAATGCCATAAGAGAAACTTTTCAAGATAGCTACCCATGACTTACTCTAGTAACAGAAAGTCCCGTATAATATTACAATACCGTATACCTGTATGACGACCTCCTTGGCCAGCCAGGAGAGAACGAAGACGAGTACGGGCGGCATGGGAGGGAGGCCAAGGAAGGAGAGGAAGAGGTCGGTGGAGGGGCAACTGAAGGAACGGGAGAGATGAGTGGATATGGGGGTTACGGTAGCAATGACAGCGAGAAGATGAACATTACCTTCTGTATTACGGATCAAAATCACCTCCTTGACGACAATTATGCTAACTAGCGTCCGCTACTAAGAATATAGATGTAAGTAAGAATGCAAAATATTTATAAACATCTTATGACTTAAAAAAGGAAGCCAACAAATAACTCACGTTCCTCTAGTCCGCGCGCGGTTTGCGTACGAGACCGCGCGCGCCTCCGCAAAGCGCTCGTAGACGTCCGACCGCAGCCGCTTGACGCGCGCGGCCATCCGCCTGGCGCGTGCGTCGCGCGTGTGGTCCACGAAGGCCGGCGGCTGCAAAACATCAATATCATCTACTTCCCAAATTACCCTAAGGTATTAATCTATCTTACGAAATAACAAGATAATACGGAGCTCGAGAAAATATACAAAAGCTTAATTTTGGCGGGAATTCAAATTATACAAAGTACCGTACCAACAAGTCCTTGGTCCTATGGGGCCAGTCCATCGTGTCAATCGCCGCCTCCAGCTGCGCGTACCTCGCACTCGCGCCCGAGCCGGAAGCCGGACTGAAAGCCGGGAAATAGACTATATTTCTTATATGCTAAATTTTTCTATTTCTTTGTCCTGTAGTTTTGCTTCGTCGCGTACACGAGCCTTGTTCCATCCACCCTCTCCCTCCCCAAATAGTATTATAATCCCACCCACCGTGCTCTCATCCCTCCCGACTTCCCTCCTCCCTCCTCTTCCTCTTCATCCTCCTCGTCACTTTCCTCTTCAGAAGATGCTACTGACTTCACCTCGTCATCCTCAAAGATTAGCCTTAATTCATCATAAAAGCCATCCAGTGTCCGTTATAGTGCACTTTGGGGGCTATCAAAATGCTTCTAGCATGCATGGGCAGCTTTCCCGTCAATTATTTTAAGCTCGGGCCTACCAATGCGCAAACTGTGGAGTTTTTGCCAGCCTACCAATTGGGCATAGTGTATAATGTGCTGTCTACCAAGTTATGTTTCTGACAAATTGAGGTGCCTACCAGCCGACCGTAGGGTCCGTGCCCACGTATGGCTTCTAGCCATACATGGGCAGGGTTACCGATAATTACGCTAGTTTACGGCCTACCATACTGTACACTGTGTCTTTTCCTAGCCTACCAATAGCGTTTCTTGTAGATGTAATGCCTGCCAACTTGTGCTTCTGACAAAAAAAAAGATTACACTCGAGCGTCGGGCGCTTGACCATGTATAGAATAGCTTGAATACCCCCCCCACCTTTCCCTCCTCGTCCTCCTTCGCCACTCCCATTGGATCGCCATTGGCTGCCATCGCCAGAGTCCTAATCGAGCACGCAGCCTGCAGCGAACAATAGGAATAGAAATGCCGAATCATAAGAATAATACTACAAATCTTATTTTCCGGTTCGCACATGAGGAGCTTTTCTCCAGAGCAATAAAGCAATAATAAGCAGAAAATCCTCTCGAACTACTCACCCTTGCATAGTTGAGCAGCCTCCCCAGGACGAGCTTGTGGTGCTCAAAATTCGACAGGACATCCGCCAGCGTCGGCTCTTGCCTCCTCAAATCCAACCATTACATAATGCGTAGTCTCTTTTCCATTTATTCAAAAGCACCCGAGAAAAATTTTTTTTGCTTTATTGTACTAAAGTTCCCCTTGGTACTTGGCGTACGAGGGGAGTACGCGCCAATCGAGGATCAAGAGGCAACTCAAGATTCATCGTCACCTCGGACTGACAAGGGAAGGGCAAATAGTTATCATCAGATCCAGACATGAGACCACCACCATTCGATAGAGCACCGAAAGATTAGTAGATCCTGAAAAAATTAGCTGCCGACGTCCACACATCTTCGAGAAATCCGATGTCAAAGATTCCGAAGGATTCTACACGGTCCCGACCAAGTCTCGGCTGCGGGTTCCTCTTCCCTAGCTGGCGGCACCGGAACAACGGTTCGGCGGCGCAGCAGGGAAGAGGTGGGACTGGGGTTTTTGCAAGTCTCTGGGACTTGTGATTTTCAAGTTTTTTTTAAAGCTTACGGAAAATGTTTCAAAGAAGACTAAAATTCCACGAGATCTCATTCTGTGTTATCAAACTTTCGACCTATACACAATATATCACTCGTGCTAGTCTCATCCGTCGTTACTGCCGCTGCCTTTGAGGCCGGTCTCCTCAACAAATACCTGCCAGTACACCTTCAAAAGGACGAACCCGTCACTCCCTTCCACGACTAACCTATGAAAGAGAACTCTGGTGACAGCCTACTCTCTGGAGAGCGAGTGTCAGAGAAGCACCTGCTCTGATCTTTCATCGGCACTAACACAAAAAAAACTTGAAAATCACAGGTCCCAGACTTGCAAAAATTTCGCCACCGCGGGTAACCGAACCAATAAGTTAACGCACCCCAGTCCCACCTCTTCCCTGCTGCGCCGCCAAACCGTTGTTCCGGTGCCGCTGGCTGGGGTAGAGGAACCCGCAGCCGAGACTTGGTCGGGACCGTGTAGAATCCTTCGGAATCTCTGACATCGGATTTCTCGAAGATGTGTGGACGTCGGCAGCTAATTTTTTCAAGCTCTACTAATCTTTCTGTACTCTATCGAATGGTGGTGGTCTCATGTCTGGATCTGATGATTTTTTCATTTTTATCATCGGGTTTACCGAAACGGAACGAATAAGTATAATAGTGATTTATATTTGCCCTTCCCTTGTGAGTGAGTTTTTGAAGAAGGTTTGAAGTCTCTGACCGATCTATATCAAACCCCCCCTTTGGACCCAAATCCACTGATAGTCCAGATAAAGGTGTAAAACTGCAAAACTGGAAACTAAAGTTCCGTTGAAGTGATGAGTCCCTATAGCTTTTTTTTCAGCAAGCTATTCTGACAGCCAATATTATTTACTACTACCGAAACCCTCCAGCAGCTCTTTCCTATGCATATTCCTGTTATCTGCTCCTCGCCCCTGCCATCGTTCATCTGACCCCCCCCCTAACCTCTATCCCCTGACAAGGCTAAAAGGCTCGGGAACAACGCCCCCTATGACTCTATGCCTCCTCGGCCAGTCTCCCCCACCCACTCTCATAGCCCTACACGCTACGTCCCCCGCTCTCCGCGTCGCTCCCCTATACAGAGCTTGCCCAGTGAAATAGTCGTCAAACTACCGCACTACTGCCACGATATGGATAGCGTCGCCACATTCGCAAAGTGGAGGTCACCCGGAGTTTCGCGAGGATCATCGACGACGTCCTAGAGTCAGCTCAGAGGAATTCTTGCCGGAGAAGTTGTTAATCGACGGACAGACTGCTAACCAATCTTATAGACAGACGACCGGTCACCGTCCACCGAGTTTCCTCTCGTCGACAAACAATGCATCTCAAGGAACTGAATCTATCTAGGACGAGGTCAGGATTGAAGAGATTGACTAGATACCCTTACAACGGGTCCATGCTTCACGCTGACCTAGTTGGCCCTCTTGCCGAAGGACCCAAAGGAGAGAACAGGTGCAGTTCACGGGTGATGCAGAATCGTCCCTAATGGCGGTTGGATCGCCGCAGGACAGCCAATAGACTTGAAATATCATTTGTGTGCATGGGCAGACCCCTGCAGAAAGCTACCCACCCATTTGTGCTGGCTGGATGCCTAGCGCGAACGGGAGAAGTTGAATGTGTATCGAAGCTACAATAGTTTGGTCAGTCTACCCTCTCGGCCTTTCCCTGTGCCAACAGATTTCCAACCCGATCCGCCAGCCCGGATTTAAATTTTTTTTTGCTTAAAAAATAAATTTTACAAAATTTCTCCAATTGCGACAGCCTCCCCGGCCCTCCAAATTGCATGCTCGCTCTCGTCTCCACTCGCTTCATTTTACATGCCAACCCATCTTACGGAGCACAACGTTGCGACGCGTATGCCCAATCCTACCGTACCCCGCATCGATCGCCCGTTTGAATGCGCGCGCAGCCGCCAGCCGCACGTGGTGCTGCATCAGACCGAGAACGAGCTCCGCGTTGTCCTGCACATCAAAGGGATACGGTAGGCTGGAGGGATTCGGGGCTAAGTGCAACTATTCATGTGCAAAGCATTTCCGCGAATGTAGAGTCAACGTCTAGAAGTCATCTTCATCGTTTCGCGGGTCGACATGAAACTTTTTCACACTAACACGAAACGCTTTACAGTTCCGGTAGCATACATGGGCACGGACTAGAGTTGGACGAGAATGATCGGTGATCGGATCATCAGAGTGGATTCGTTGTCTGCGTCTCTTCACACTCCTTCCCTCTCTCCAGGGTCATTCTTGCACTTTGGTAGTACGATCACCGATTCGTTCGTCCGACTCTAGCCCGGACGCAAACTATGGGCTTTACTGTAACGTTGTTTCTCAAAATATGATTTTGAAGAGTGCCCATGTATCAGTTTCAGCTTTCAGTTTTTTTTTGCTATGGGCTTTATGGCTGCAGGGCAAAAATACAGTAATTGATTGTAATTTACGGGGTAGGACCCCTCCCGCCCGCAAGTCACCCGTCTACTATGAAATTACCCGTACCGCAGTATGAAATAACCCCCCACCGCTGTACTGAACTCTCGTCTTACGCGGCTACCCTACCGCATCTGGGAAATGACCCCTACCGCGAAAATAATTTCAAGTATGAGTATTTGTCCTCTGTATGGCTGTGTGTATGTCGTCCGGTATTTCATCATAAAGACCCACCTCATGCGGCACAAAGTTGTCCCCGTTGACGAACATCATCTGCCGAGTGACACCCAAGAGCGAGGCCTTGGTCTCGCCAAATTGCGACTCGAGGGATCGGGCAGAGGCCGCGCGCAGTCTGCAATGCCAAATAATATGCATTTCAGGGCAAGCAATTCAGAGAAATGGAGGGAGAATGGCAAAATATATAACGAGCCGAAGCAGAAATTCATAGTTCATATTTTGGAGATCTTAAAGGGTCCCACAACCCACTTTTTAACAATAGTCACTCTTTACGTCATGATATGGATCAGAGCACACCGTGAATCAGGAATTCCCACTTTCTGGTTTTGCGTTTGAGCTTCACTATCGCGCTTTGACCAACCATTCTTCGAGTGAGAGACCGTGCAAAGTGAGGAGAGCGCAGAGAGTGAGTGAAACAGTCTAAACCCCAATTAGCATACACGTGCCTTTCGCGATCCTTTAATAACTTATTCTCCATTTGACGACATTTTTTCACCAGCCAAATAACTACATAATGTAAGGAAAACGTGTAGGAATAGATAAACAAGCATCCGTCTCCAAGCAAATTGTACATATTTCCACTTCTCCTATCCCTTCCATCCTCCGAGCTCTCATCCTCTCCTCCCCATCCTCCCTCATTCATACTCCACTCTTTGATCCTAGACGGTTATCTCCCCCTTTCCTCTATCTCCCCTTTCTTTCCTTCTCCATCCTGCTCTTCTACTCGCCAAACCACTATGTTCCGTCGTATGAAGCAGAATCTCGCAGAGAAGGTGAGCTACAGTACCACACCAATATGCTACGGTAGCAAAAGTACTCCCAGCAAATTGCTGGGGTACTGTAGTCGAAAGCAGTTTCCTGTTCAGCAAGCGTCATCGCAAACCTATATAGTATCGAACTCCAACCAGTTCAATGGATGTACGGCATTAGCAATTTAAAGTACTATTGCCGTACATCCATTGAAGGAATACGGCAATAGTACTTTAAATTGCCGTATTCCTTCAATGGATACTGTATTCCATGTACTAAAACCTAACCTCCCGCACGCTACCGTATCCCATTAGTACTACCGTACACCTCCCCTCTCATACAGGTCGGTCGCAGTACCGTAACCACGGCCTTCCCCACCGAAATCGAGGAGGGCATAAAGTACGTGCGCGAGGCGGTCAAGAAGTACAAGACCGTGGTAGGGCCGCCTTTTCCTCCGGGCCGGATAATAGCAGGAGAAACCCCGGTTTATCGATTAACCTCCCGGTTCAGGGCTCGACCGTCAACGCAACCCTGCGCAACTCGGCGGGTGTCCGGGATAAGGTTTTATCTTTTGTGCCCTTTCTTGTTCCCCCCCAGCATTTTTACCCTTATATTCGTTCCATTGTAGTATTACGTAAACTCCCCTCCACCTTACTCGGAAGATATTATCAAATCTCATTTTAATATTATACAATTACAAAGTTAAGATAGGAAATTCGGCCAACAAGCTCTCGGCCAAGTTTCCGGACTGTGCCAAGGAGCTCGGAGAACTGAACGACATCATGCGGAAGGCCAACTCGGCCGACAAAAAGGTAGATACGGCAGAAAATTCCGCGCGGGATCCTCCAGGGATACCGTAGTCACACAGTAGGGGAGTGAGAGATTCCGTGCAGGACATGATTATTGAGACCGTAGCATACGGTCGAAATCTCCAACAGGGGATACATACTCGTATTTGAAATTTATTTTGCGGTAGCGGTAATTTTCTAGCGGCGGTAAGGTGGGTATGTAAAACGAGAATTTAGAATAGAGGTGGGGGCAATTTTGCAGTGCGACAGGCCATTTCATAGTAAACAATGGTTTGCACACCGAACAATATAATCAAATACAGTATTTTTCCCCTGGTGCCGAGATACCATACTGACTTTTTAGTTCACCGCATCTTATACACTACAGTACCCTACAGTATCCCATCTTACAGGCGGCGGTCCTCATGAAAGCCTACATGAACAAGCATCACGCCAACGAGGAAGCTCTCGCCGAGATTGCCACCCTGTGCAAGCAGCTCGAACGAGGTTTGCGGGCTTTTGCGGATTTGAATATTCAAATTCAAACTTCCCGCCCTCAGCGCGCCTCGACCGCGACGCGTTCGCCGGCAAGGCGGAGCGGAACGAGACGGATGAGAACATCAGGAATGCGGAGGAGTCGGATGCCACGCTGAAGGCGATGTTCGAGACGGTGGGTCCGTAGCCGGAAAATCGGAACAGTCCGGAATATCCGGAATTTGTCCCGAACGGAATACTCGTACGATACTGTAGGCGCATCATTTTGATGGGCCAAACATATCAGATTGACGCAGGAACGACCGTTTTGCACCTGCATTTACCATTATCGCGAACGGAAGTGTGTCGCTTCTAAAGCATCTGTAATGTCTTAGCTCTTCCTATACATAAACGGTCGTGGCAGGCGTAATACTGTGTAAATAGGGGCAATTTCAGGCCAAGGATAAATTTGCCAAATTTCCCGCCATGGAGGTGGAGCAGATGGAGACGCTTCAGCAGGCAATGCAGAAGATTGTTGACAGTTACGCTGCTTCTGTTGCTGCTGCTGCTGCATAGGGAAGGAACAGAAGGGGCGACTGGGAACGATAAAGCTTCGGAACAGTCCACGGGAACAACGTTAGGAACCCCATACCATATATGGGCAAGGTCTGCCGGCAGCTTACTGCAGTGGTCCTCCCATACACAAAGATTGCGCTGTTTAGCCACCATATTATTTTGCAGTTAGCTAACCAGTATTAGAAAAAGTTCTGCAGTAAGCTACCCAACCACGGTACCTGCAACCGTGCCCATCTATGACCCCCCGGGATCAGGAGGGAAAAGGGAAAATGCTGGACGACCCTAGCTTGGAATGCTTGGAACATCATGCTACGTAGAATAGATTATTATGCAAATTAAGAGAGTGGAGGTGAGGAAGCATTTAAATTGGGAGAGACACGGTCAGTAAGTACGGGTGGTAGCCCCGATTTTGGGTCCGCAAGGTCCGAAAAAAAATTTTTGGGTATGCTTATGGGAAGGTAGAAAACCGATTTTACACGACTGGTAGCCCCGTTTTTGGAGCGGTACCCCATTTTTTTAAATTTTGGGGGGTTACCTGCCCATGTATGAAAACGTCGTGGGAATGACTTTAGACCTAGGAAGCGGAAGCATACAGTACACATCATTAGGCTCATCCCCGGTTGCGGCTGCGCCTATTCTAGGTATAACTTAATACTATGGAAGAGAACGTAGTCTATTGTAATTGCACCGATAGTTTGTGGAGCTGTACATAGTAATACACCTAATTTACGCGATGGTTATGAATCGTAACGGTATAATGATGGGATAAACCAGGGCTTAAGAGTAGGAAAGACCTTGCTGGCGCTTAGAAGATTAAAGGAGCATGGCAAGCTAAGCTAAATAACATATAAATTAAATAACGTACTCAGCATTCGACTTGCGTCCACGCTTTTTGGCCGGTCCTTCGGATGTAGCCTGGCGCTTAGCAGCCGACATCCACAAACTGAAAATCAAGATCACCAGATTAACTTAGAATACTAAAAAGAGGAAATAAAATAAAGAAAAAAGAAAGAAAGAAAGAAAAGAAAGAAAGAAAGAAATAAAATAAAGTATTCGGCCGAATATTCGGAAATAAGTGCTGAAATTCCGGAGCAGCGTCCGGGCATCAGCAAAAATCCTTCACGATATTATCTCAAAGTCGGCACTACACCATTATTTTAGTCCGAATGCGAAACGGTGAATTTTCGAATTTCAAATTTTCACTTTTGCTTTTACATCTTTGTTGGTTTGTGCAAGCCTATTTTGAACTAGCATCTTATGCAACCTCAAGGGAGCACGACTAATGCAACTTCTCGACTATAGAACGGTTTTGGACTTCTAAATAATCTTTTCTTATCTGTACCAAGTCTCCACGTTTCCTTCCCCTCTTGACGGTCTCTTTTTCGAGCAAGGTAGCTTGGAAATCTTGTGAGCTAAGAATCCGCCTTGTCGGTTATCGGTCGCTCGCTCCGTTATGCCTCGAGATTTTCCGGAATCAACCGAGCAAACCTAGTTGTTATGTCGACACCCGCGTCTCTTAAGCGAATCGAGGACATGAAGCGTCGATCAACCGACAGGGGAGGATACGAGAGGGACCGTCGAGGGGGAGGAGGGTACCGGGATGACTACAGAGACAATGTGAGCGAATAGCGCCTGGAAATTATCTAGAAATCATCAAGATTGAAAGATAAAAACCCTTCATGAACGAAAATGGAGCGGAAAGTCTCTGCATGACCATGCTGCATGTATGCTAGGAAATTTTATCGTAGGGATTGCCCCCGGGATCAATTGCCTTTGGTGTGCAAGTTCTGGTGTTTTGCAGCGGTCGCGCGGCTTTCCCCAGCCGTTCCCCGAGCGAACTCCGTACAACTTCAACCCGGGCTTCGTGGACTTTGCGGACGACAATTTCGCTCTGCGCAACAGCGGCCCGCCCATGCAGCTCAGCAATCCGAATCAGGTGCGATATACATATTTAAATTAAGAAAACGTTTGAGGAGAAAAGTCGTCCGTGTATTTTCGTTGAAATTACGAAAATAATCTGGCAGAATCTTATTGTGCTGTTATGTAAGAATCCAGGGAAGAAGTGAACTACTTCAGGGACCCTTCTACCAGGGTGGAATGGGAGGCGCGTTTGCCGACATACAGCCTGTAAGTTGTCGATTTCGTTGAGATGATTGAATTATGAACAAGTACAAGAGCACATCGCTTTTGTGCGTGGGGTGGAATATCCACCGCAATTTTGTGAACAAAATGCGGCACCCGCACTTTCGAAGATTCCCAAAAATATGCCAATTAGGTGCACATCACTCCTTACTTACCGTTATTTCCATTTCATGATGAAATCACGATGATTTGCAGCTGTCGGGTGGTGGACTTCGCGGAGGACCGGACACGAGCAATGTAAATTCGGCTCGGAGGGGTTTTTTTCTGACCGATTCTAGCTGTGGGCTGAGTATTGAACGGCAATGGTCCTTGAATAGACGATTGACCAGCAAAGCGATTTCAAAAACTCCTCGTTATTTCATCATAACTCTAGAAATAGCAGTAACCGTCATGATGATTGCTATACGCGGGCACCGACCCGAAGTATGGGTGGTAGGCCAAAATTCTTTCAAAATATTGCCTTGGCAGGCTCATATTTCCTAGAAAATTTCGATTGGTGGGGTAGATAATTTTCAATTTAGTCCATTGGTAGCCCCCGTTTCTCAAGATATTGCAAGGCGCACGTATGACGCTTGCAGCTTCTGCGCATGCCACTCAACACGGACCCCGTCCCCTATGTGATCGCGCCCGACAACATTACCTGCTTCCACGGCAAGCGACACTTTCTCAGCACGCTCAAGCCGGTCAGCATTATTTTATTTTATTTTATCTTATTTTATTATTCTTCGTTTACAATTTTTTTTTGTTTTCGCAGCTTTAGTCTCTCGTAAGCATCTCTGGAGTAGATGGTGTGCTTTTTCTTAATATTCACTGCTCGATGTTCAGTGCCGCTTCCGGATCGAGGGCTTCGAGTACCCGTCGGTTGAGCACTACTATCAGGTAGGCAGCTTTGAACCTGGGAGAGGTTGTTGCTAATAGGCAGACATGACGTTCTCCATATTCTACATTAAAGCTTTAATATAGAACTAGAACAACGGTGCACCGCATGAATATTGGTCGCTGCTATCCTTCGAAATCCAGGAAAGTTGCATAACACAACGAGCACCATTATGCAACGTCGGTATTTTATTCTCAAACTTCCGTGGGTTGTCGTCATGTTGAAAAATATTTATATTCGTTTCTAGCTTTTCTGGAAAAGAAGCTACCTATATGCGTGGTTATGCTCATTCGTTTACATTGTATTGCCTCCTTCCCCCTCAGGCATCATTTATCAATTTGCCCATGCCGCATGACTGCCTTTGCGACGGACGTCCCCTCCTCCCCTGTCTATCCCCCCACCCCCTTCTTATCATCATGATCACATGAGAGTCTGTAATATATCGTGGAGAGTCACAATATTTCTGAAATCACTATATGTTATCGTTTCATGCCTGCGCATGTTAGATTAATTATTATTATTATGCCCTCAGGCATGCAAGCTGTACACGCTGGGCGGCTCCCATCTGGCGGTCCACATGAGCCGCATCCAGGACCCGAGTCTGTGCAAGAACAAGGCACGCGAGCTGCTGCAGGGCGTCGACAAGCGAATGGTCAGTGGGTGCGCAACGTTCTGCTCAAAAAGGGGTAAAGCACGTTTGGCAAATGAGCGAGTGGAGGTGAGCGAACATGCAGACACCGTCGCAAGTGGACATTATTCCGACTGGCGAAACGTCGTGTTTCCCGCGTTGTCATTGTAGGGAATAGTGCGTGAAAAGATTACCTTTTTGCGGTTCAAGCCAAAGAAAGTAAGTAAAGTAGAATATAAGAACGAAGAAAGTAAGTAAAGTAATATATGGAGAACAACGAGAGAGGAAAAAAGGCTAAGAAGCTAGCCTGCTTTGAGATTCTTCTAGAAACAGGTCTCCTCTATACTGACATGAACAAAGTGGGCCGCGTGAGTATGCTACCTTCTATTCCTCCCCTCACACGGGAATGGGTCAGAACTCCCCCCGGAGTTTCGGAATTTGAGCGATGCGCAAACATTAGGCATCGTATTAGGACCCAGATGACGTTTTCGTTATCTGCTGAACGACGTCGACGTCGATATCGAAGATATGGCTATTCTACGATTTCGCCTTGGATACTGAACGCCGGGGCGGATTCCCTCTGTAACGAGTCGGTAGAGCAGTGGTCTGTAGTCGGTAGGTGCTGTGTTCGAATCCTTTTGGCGGCATTTGGTTTTGCATATTTTCTCTTCACATTTTCTCCATTTCAGAATGTGGTGCTTCAATAAAAGCAGGAATAATGCAACGTTATGGTGGTTTCGTTGGCAAAACAATGATAATATTTCTTTTTTCATTATGAGCTAATGGCCTACCTAATCTTTATCAGCATTTATTGAGAGGGTTCATCAATCGTAAAAAACCATCTGTTACTTTGATGGTTCTATTTCCAGATTGGAGGCAGCAAAAGAAAAATGCCTCCAAAAGGATTCGAACACAGTACCTACCGCACTACCGACTGCTCTACCGACTGAGCCACCGACTCGTTACAGAGGCAATCCGCCCCGGCGTTCAGTATCCAAGGCGAAATCGTAGAATCGCCATATCTTCGACGTCGACGTCGACGTCGTTCAGCAGATAATGAAAACGTCATCTGGGTCCTAATACGATGCCTAATGTTTGCGCATCGCTCAAATTCCGAAACACCGGGGGGGGGCGTTCTGACGGGAGTTCTGATCCATTCCCTTGTCAGGTAGAGACGTGGAAGGTGCGCGAGGCGCCCGAGATCCTGCTGCACGCGATGCTGCACAAGTTCTCGCAGAATCCGGTGGAACTGCAGCAACTGCTGGCCACGAATGACTCGCTGCTGCTGCACACCTTTGACAAGTGAGCAGGGTAACCGTGAATGCCATAGATCGGAAACGCTTCATTTTTTTATCCATTCACCTCAGATTGTGCTGTTTTAATGTAAAAATATGGAGAAAAAATTGAGACACACATCGGGTCATCCTTCGCTCTGGGACCCTTACAATTTCTTGGCGCCAATTCAAACATTCATCATACATGGGCAAACCTTCCCCGCAATATTTTGAGAAATGGGCCTACCAGTGTACGAAATCAAGCCTACCAATTGAAGTTTTGTAGGAAATATAGGCCTACCAAAGCAAAATTCCGAATAAATATGGGCCTACCACTCATACTTCGGGTCGGTGCCCACATATGACATTCATGTCAGGGATACTACCTACGCTACGGGCATGAACGAGGCCGATACGAAGAAGTGGGTGGCGGACAACAAGGGCAAGACGATCAAGGTACGCGGGGTAGACTGGAGTTCGATCGTTGATCTATGATCTAGCTGTCAGGCAGGGGGACCAGCTTATCTAAAACAGACATACGTGGGCAAGGTCTGCCGGCAGTCTACTGCAGTGGTCCTCCCATATACAGAGATTACGCTGTTTAATGACTATGCTATTTTGCAGTGAGCTAACCAGTACTAGAAAAAATTCTGCAGTAAGCTACCCAACCACGGAACCTGCAACCGTGTCCATCTATGAAAACAGAGCCCCCCCCCCCCCGCTAATTTTAGCTAGAAGTGTTGGGAAGTTTGTAGTTTAGTTAGATGACGTGTTTTCCAGATTCCGCGCAACTTTGAGAAGTCGACGTTCGAGGACACGCGCGGCCTGCCGAACGTGGGCAAGGGAAAGAACGTGCTCGGCATTCTGGCCATGATCGTGAGCAGCCCCCTTTTTTCCGCCTATTATATCCAAATCACACGCTCAATATCGCTCCCTTACAGCGAAAATCGCGGTGTCCCAAATCCTTTTCGAACGCTATTCATTGACGTGTGCATTCTGTTCGGCTCTCCGTGCTTCACCCTTCACATAGTAACAAACTGTAGGCTCGCGATCAATCCAGCGTGAAGAGAGAGTTGAGCAATCAAGATGACTCTCGACCGGGAATATTCAAATGCTTGATGTGCAGGTCCGCGAGGCCTTCCGTCCGGAACGCGAGCGCGCCGACCCGCGCGTCGTCCAGATGCTGCAGGGAGCGCGCGCGGGCGCCAGCCGCTTCTGAGAGGAGAGAAGAAGAAGAAGAAGATCGGGGGATCTTCAAGATGATCTCAAAGAGTAACCACAGTATCGACCGGGACTTTGACGTAAAAACGTAGCTAACCTGTATTTTTGCGATTAATCATGGCAAAATTGAGCCCGGTCGATGCTATTAGCATGGGGCGAGGTTTGACGGATACTTTCAAGCTTTGGAAGTATTCGCAAAGCCTCGTCCCGCTTCGCCTTCCTGACATACTTTTTTTTCCCGCCCACTGCCCCGTTCCCTCCTCCGTTATTGTGTATCGATTTGTTGCGCTTATTGTTAGCATACCGCGGTCTCGGTAAGGTTACTGTTTGGCTGACTAAGGACCGAAAGCTAAGCCTAGATAAAAGCTAAGGCCCCTTAACGCATACCTTAAGGTAGCTCATACAGCCATAACTTTTTTTCCTGTAGTGAACGCGAAGCTTTGAATGTTAGGCTTCAGTCGCAAGATTGATAACAGCTTGATAACGAGCATCAGCAAAACATCTCGATTTTTCGATTCCCCTCCCCGCACCCTCTTATCTTACGTTAATATTCTTTCCAGCAGTGGCCTAGCTAACGAAGCGCGAAACACCGTCCATTTGTTACCTGCCTTCTATGTTAGACTTCATCTTCCGTATTTAGGCTTTGCCAAGAATACGGAAGTGAATCATTTTCGAGACTGGCTTTGGCGGCTGTACTAGGATTTACTGATCGAGTCCTTGGTCCATGGTTATATGCTCCGATTAGCGTGCATGTATACAGAACCATCGAAAAGAGCGTAATTATGACCAAGGTATCGATTTCGTGAAGTACCCTAATGAGCACCTGGTGTTAACGTCGTCTTCCCTATTTCCCAACCAGCGGGTCTGCCCTATTCAAGCCCTATTTATCGCGTCCCCTCACCCCATTTTCCATATTCTTGTTACGTCGTCTCCCCCCTTTTTCGTTGTTGTTCCGTATTGCTGTAAGAGGAAATAAAATAAAATAGTTAATAATTTATGCCTATCGGCCGTCAGTGTAATACGTGGTGGGGTTAAAGAGTACACATGAGTGTCTGCGACTCATCGCCAGACCAGAAAGATGGAGATGGGCCTTGAAGGGAACAATCAGGGCGGTATGAAATGGTGGAGATAAAATAGGGGGGGGTGGCTTAAATGTATAGGGGAACGAAATGAGATTATTGGCTGAGATGCATTAGTCCTTGTCGTCGCCGCCAGTCTTCTTGGGCAGAAGGGAGGCGTTGATGTTCGGGAGCACTCCTCCCTGGGCGATGGTCACGCCCGAGAGAAGCTTGTTCAGCTCCTGCAACGACCGACTAGGATACGGTAGTAGAAAATCGCATTCTTATGGAGTAGTATTACGCAAAGGTGAAACGCGAACCAAACGTTTGAACAGTAAGTGTCCGCCCACGTTTCTCCCTCACTTTCATCCTCGTCAAACAACTTTTCCAGTCAGTCTTTACCCATTTTGTCGGTCTCCGTCATTTTGACTATGCCTCTAACAGCCGTAACGCCTTCCACTCTAGCTCTACGTAGCGTCTCATCTTCCTCAACCTTATCCCCTCTGGCATACCTCGTCGTTCCTCACGGCCAACTGAAGATGGCGGGGGTTGATGCGCGACTTCTTGTTGTCACGAGCGGCATTGCCGGCCAACTCGAGCACCTGAATATAATTGAATCACCACCAAAAACACCATTTGAACAGACTACAATCTAGCCGGAGGCTTCAAATACGCAAATTAGAATGAATACCTCAGCCGCCAGATATTCCAGCACAGCGGCCAGGTAGACGGGCGCCCCCGCACCGACACGCTGGGCGTAGTTTCCCTGGAAAACACCATTATTCACAAAAATAAAAATAATAAATTAATTAATTTTAAAAAAGTGCACCTTGCGCAGCATGCGGTGGAGACGACCGACGGGGAACTGGAGGCCGGCACGCGACGAACGCGACTTTCCCTTGCCTCCCGACTTGGCCTTTCCTCCTTTTCCACGACCAGACATTGTACGAGCAACTAGAGCAGACGCAGACTGCGAAGGCCCCGCATATCGATCCCGCGTATATAAGCGCCGTCAGCGAGCGCGCGCTCCGCCCACGTGCTCGACGCTGATTGGTCGACGGGAGGGCGGGGCCGGCGCACGGCGAGATGCGTATAAAGGGAAGGTCATGTACGCGGGGCTCGTGCTCTGCTTTCCATTTGTGCGGATCTGTTGCGGGTGGTTAGTCTCTCCTGTTCAGAATGCCGCCCAAGCCATCTGCAAAGGGAGCCAAGAAGGCCGCGAAGAGCCAGAAGGTGTCGCGTACCGGAGACAAGAAGAGGAAGAAGTCCAGGAAGGAGTCGTACTCCGTCTACATCTACCGTGTCCTCAAGCAGGTTAGGATCTGGCCCACTTTTTGAGTCTATGAAATCCCAGCTGGTTTGGATTTGGAATAGTGGATATAGCTAATTGTAAGAAGTGAAGAATGCGACTTTCATAATTAAAAGTTGTATTTCGCTAGTTTGCGCGTAGTAAATCTCAAAGAGCAACCCTCATAGGTCCACCCCGATACGGGAGTCTCGTCGAAGGCGATGTCGATCATGAACTCGTTCGTCAACGACGTCTTCGAGCGCATCGCCGCCGAGGCCTCGCGTCTCGCCCACTACAACAAGCGGTCGACCATCTCGTCGCGTGAAATCCAGACCGCCGTCCGTCTTATTCTTCCTGGTACGCTCCCTGATTTGAATTTAGACTGCTCTTTGATGTGCGGTCGCGTCACCAGATTAGATAGTGACGAAATTGCCGTTTATAGGTGAGCTGGCCAAGCACGCCGTCTCTGAGGGCACGAAGGCCGTCACCAAGTACACGTCGTCCAAGTAATCACGACGACCCCCCGATTCCCGTGTATCCACCCCTTATTTATAACACTGATCTCCTCGTTATCCACGCTTCCTCTGTATTGTATTGTGGTGTCTACTAAAGCCGTGACTGTTCGCGAACAGCCTAATAAAGCTCACTGTACGTACGTTGCGGGCACAGGAAACGTGACGTGCAGTGAAGTGGCGACAGCAATCGATTCAAAGAACCGCATGGGTTTGTACTCCTTGTATGGCTTTTTGGAATCGCTAATGGGGATACAAAATATTTATTGCAATCAAAGTGGGTTATACTGTACAATAATAAGGTGGTGGCGAGTTCGGAGATCAGGTATTGAATAATAGAACAAGGGGATTAGTTGGTTGGTTATCCTCCGAATCCGTAGAGGGTTCGGCCCTGCCTCTTCAGGGCGTAGACCACGTCCATGGCCGTCACGGTCTTCCTCTTGGCGTGCTCGCAGTAGGTGACGGCATCCCTGATGACGTTCTCCAGGAAGACCTGAGTTTGGAATGGCTATGATGCGCAGGTTTCCCCATGTAGTACACAGGCAGTTCTAATTTTTTCTCCTTGTTTTCCTCGCGTGCAAAATCCTCGTATTTACATAATGGTTAAACCCACCTTGAGAACTCCACGGGTCTCCTCGTAGATGAGGCCGGAGATACGCTTGACGCCTCCACGGCGAGCGAGACGGCGGATGGCGGGCTTGGTGATGCCCTGAATCAGGATTCTAGACCCTCCGTCGATAATGGGATTACGGTAGCTACCGTATACTGCCACTACCAGGTCCCTACTACTATTTGCATGAGAAAAAGGCGAACGCTTCATTATAAAAATCGATACGTCCACCCCTCTGACCTGGATGTTGTCTCGGAGCACTTTCCTGTGGCGCTTGGCGCCTCCCTTTCCGAGTCCCTTGCCTCCCTTTCCGCGTCCGGACATTAGTGCTGTAACGGACCGAATAAAACTGACATTGTCACTAAATCGAAAAAAAAAGCACGAGAAAAGAAGAAGAACAAAGAAAAAGGGGAAAAAACGCACACAAAAGGTATTCGTAATGAGAGACCAGCACTCTCTCGCCGCTTTTATACTTGTGTCGTGGCAGGACGGACCACGCGGGGATGCACAAATGTTGTTCACGATGGTCAGACAACGCGATAACCCCACGTTGCGGTCGCGCGTCGCGGCTGCTGAAAGGCGCGAGCTCCGTATTTTCAAACCGCTTTTAAAAGCTAGCTTTTCTGCCTTTTCGAGCACGTTTTGCGCGTTCGCCTTCATTTCTCTTAGTTTTTCTTGTTCAGTTTCTCAAACTTAGCTCTTATGGTTGTGTCACTCTTGTTCACTTTTCTCGTAAACGGCGTTATCCCTATTTTCTAGTACTGGAAATGATTTTTTTCAGGAATGTCCGACGACGAGACTTCATTACCTGGTGGCGTATCCTCCCCGAATCGCCGTCACCGTCGTGATTCTACCGCGTCGTCGACGTCATCCGGCAACACGTCAATGGCTGTCAATCGCTCGAGCTGGGTTCCGGATGATGATGAACAGGTGAGAATCAGATTTTGTAGGCTTTCGGGAGGTTACTCTAGGCATAGTGCAAACGCACGTTGTTATTTATTTAGTGTTACAGTGATTCCTTTCTACGGTAGCTGAAAAGAAAATAGAAAGAGATGAAAGATAGCCCTGAAGTTTTTCGGTAATGCAGAAAATTGGCGACTAGGACAATTTATCATCTTGTTTTTTATAGGCGGAACTGGACAAGATGGCTGCCGAGTTCAACGAAGCAGAGAAGTTCGAGTTGAGCGTGGAGGTGAGCAGAATACTCACTTGAAGAGATTGCCTAGCTCTGCCAAAGTCGGTACATTTGTTAGAAAAAAGTCTGCGAAACACGTGAATGAAATTCATGCTAAGGTGAGGACGTTTATAGTAATTGCTTGATCCACTCTTTCGAAATTGACGCCTGAAAAAACGTGCCGCAACTGTTCGATTTCGTAGAGCGCTAAAGGGCCAGTATAGTTCTGGTCTGGTTTCTTGCTAACTTACAATTACAGGAGCCGATCCACGAGTACGGTAACATTTTGAATTCGCGGGCTACCCTGATATGCAATTTAGGCCTTTCCGCTCATCTTTTCCCAACGTTCTTTTTTTGTTAAAATGATCGGAACAACGTGAGAAATCGATCTGGCAATGAATCGGAGCTGTATCTCATGACAGTCAGCTAAAATTTCCAATTTTGTGAAAAGCACGGTGCTCTTTGCACCTTCAGTACTCCTCGGAGAGTGAATGAAATCGCATAAGATTCGGAATACCCGATCAGGATGATTAGAACTGAAGAGTGGCGTAAAGAGCGGATATCACCAGAAACTCGTGGTACGGCTCCTTTAACCTTTTTGAGCGCTATGCTACGTTATGAAATGAAACCATCATATTTCTGCTTATTTTGCATTTCATATTGGCTCGAGTCTTACAGTACTCGGAGGCAGCCGAGGATTCGCTCGTTGCTCCATCGGACGCGGTCTCAACGGCATCGCCGCGCTTCGTCACTCCCTCCTCCACCGCCTCCTCCCGGTCCAAGGCTAGTTTCTAGTAGAGTGAGCAATTTACCCCCACCCCCACCCCCGATTTACCCCCAGAGCAATGAAGAATGAGGCGGGGGGGAACCCCCAGCCCAATCCAATGGAGAATATTGCACCCCCATATCTCCCCCAATCCCCCCGATTCCCCCCGTCCCTTCATTGCCAACTTTATTGTGCAGAGCTTCTTCCTCCGCACGCCCTCCTCCACCGTTCCCTCGACGCCCTCAACGGGAGGCCTCGACTCGTCGTCATCTGTGGGGTCGTCCAGTAGCAGCAGGAAGAGGAAGTCACTGGGCGAGAAGCTGGCCGAGGACATAGTCAGGACGTGCTCCGAGATGTGAGTCGTTCGTGAATATTCAGATTTTAGCTGCTTTGACTTTTTTAAAACCGTAATAGAAACTGCAAACTACCCCGCGAGTCATACAGTATCTCGCACATTGGGATGGCCGTACTGAGGCCCAGAGAGCCCCGTTTCAAATCGAGATTTTTTCTCATCTTGTTGTCTAGGCCATACTAGAAAGTTTTCAACGAATATCTCTATAGTGCATTTTCTCGTGGGACATTTCCATTAAGTACCGTAATGTGAAGGTGAGCGCCACTATTTACCCTCGTATTGTATGATGCGTGAATTGACCAGCTCTGTTGCAGCAAGCGACATCATGCGGTTGCTCCGATAGAAGAGGAGGGGGAGGATGAGGCAGTCCGTGGGAAGGAGAAGGAGGAGGAGGAGGGAAAGGTTGGTTGCATAGGTGGACACGATTGGCGGAACGTTGTGGGAATTCACGTTCATACTGCGGGGAATAAGACATACAGCGCGTCGTTTAGTAAAAGCAATTGAATACAAATAATGACATTACATTGAAGAACCCCGAGGGGAAGACGCATGGCAAGGATAAGCTCAAGAAGGATACGGTAGCAGAGGATCGAGCGATACTCGGAACGCTGAACAAGGCAGTATGAGTCAGTTTGCGATAGATGTCGTTTTCACGCGAACTCGAAAGGTTAATCTTTTCCTATCAGAAGTGCATGCAAGATTCTCATTTATGGACCTTTTCATAGTCCTCATAATTTTTTTGATGATTATAATCTATAGTATCATTTTTTTTGTAGCAGTTTGCTGATATCGCTCGAAATTTGTGACACTCTGATGATTTACTCTTTTTTTTCTCCAACCCTAACCTGCCTTAGAGGCAACTTACCGTAACCTATGTAGGTAGATCGCGTCCAATTAGTCATAGAAAATGATGAATTATGTGGCGGTTATTATACTTGATGTGCATACTCTCAGTTCCTTTTATATTGCAAATAAATTTACTCATTTACTTTATTCATTGCAAAACACCGCATAATGTATTGAGATCAAATCAGAAACGATGGATGACGGACTAGAATCGAGGTGGAATGACTAGAAAGTGACTAGATTTGGGGGATTGCGCGAAACGTTATTGATTGCTCATCAAGATATTCGGATTTGATAATACAAAAAAGGCTACTCCTCTACGGCTGAGCCTGTAGCTCTCCAGATATAGTTGGTGGAGAAAACAACGCAAAATAAAGTAGATATACATAACATAATGGCCAATCTACGTCTCTAGAGAACCTCCATGGTGACGTTGTCAAAGTGGAAGGAGGACGAGGGCAGTTGCTGAAATTACTTAGAAGTTTCGAAAGGAATGTTGCCGCATTTCTCATCGTTTTGCGTCGTTCTAGGACAAAGTGGGTAAAGCGGATATCCATTAATTACCTCAATTTGCCCTGGTTACGTATTTTTGGTTAAAAAAAGATCTGTCCGTCCATCTACTCTGTTTCGACCGAGCTAAAAACATGCAATCCGACCGGCATTATTGGACGATGAAGTTCGTTTTTAACCAGTAGTACCGTAACCTCCTCTCCCACTACCGCACGACGTTTTATCAGTTCGCGTTCCGAAATTGCGAATATCCCTGCGCCTCTCCAACTTGCATGCTCTCTCTCGTCGCCACTCTCTTAATTCGCATACGAATCTGTTCCACGCAGCCTGACGTTGTGCTACCGTACCTGAGTAGTACGGGAGCTACGGCGCTCGTTTTTCGCCCAATCATACCGTAACCTCCTCCCCTGCTACCGTACCTGAGTCTGGGGCGGGGGCAGGATGCTGCCGTTCCCCGAGAGGGAGGGTGAGACGGACGACGGGTCGCGGCCCGCGATCGACCGCCGGTACTTGGCCCGCGCGTTTTGGAACCACACCTGCGAAACCCGGCGGTAATACTTTTCTCGGAGCCTATTTGACCTCCCGTACACTGCACTTTCTGATGCGGAGCATAACATTGGGGAAACCACCACTTCATCAAATCGGTCGTTTCATCAACACTAATTATGCGTAGATCACGGTTGGTGAAATGGTGGTTTTCCTAAGAATGGTTTAGTATAATGAACTGTGCGCTTTGTTTTTCTGCCTGTTCCACAACGATACAGTCCAAGGACCTTGTGTTCTGTACGTGTATCGGTTATAGCAGTCAAGATTTCATGCATGTGGTTAGAATAGATTACTCGATTGGCTAACACACTACCCGTTTCTCGCACACACACACATTGGTTAGTGTTGTCCGAACATTTCGCGTCCTTACATAATAAGAGAATATCAATAGCAGCAATCCTGACAAGGCTTTTGCACTATGATTCACGGGTGCGGGGGGCAGAGGCAACCATCGTAACGTCCGATTTTACAGACGCGCCCATGTATGGCTGATACTAGAGCCCCCATCGAATCGATACCGTTAGCCGATTTTCGCACGGTTATGTTTCACTACCAACCTTGACAGAATGACATCTGCTAATACGTATGGAGTGAAGCATTTAAAAAGGTGCCTAATTTGATTAACTGGTATGGATTCGCGAGCTCTAGCTAATGCTCGACCGGTCTCTCACCTGGAGCACCCTCTTGGTCAGCCCCGTCTTCTGGGCGAGCTGCTTGAGGTCCTTGGCGTCCGGGTTGTGGTTGAGGTTGAAGTAGTTCTTCATCGTGCGCAGTTGGTGATGCTCAACGGGGAAGTCGGAAAGAAGGGAAGAAAAACGGCGCTATTTATGATCATTATTGCGATCATTTATTTATTTATTTTGCTATTTATGATCATTTATGATTGCGCTATTTGTGATTATTTATGATCATTGTGTTGCTCATACGGCAGGGAGCGCTACGCTTTTTCTCTCAGCATGAAGCATGACCACGGCCAGATGTGGTTGTCGGAGTCCTACACAGATCGGGGCGCTACCGTATACCTTAAACGAGGTCCGCATCCGCTTCGACCGCCCGACCGTCGGCTGGCTGCCACTGCCCCCCGTTGAGGGCTGCTCGTCGCTCTCGTACCCTGCCAAGGGGCTACCGTAATCCTCGAACTAGACCGGGTCCTGGCACGATTGCTTGACTACGGTCTATTGCCAGTTAGCTGATTGCGGGATATTCTCAAGGGAATCGATGACCAAGGATAAGTATCAAGCAGAAGCAAGCTAGGTATACTGTAACGCTGAGAATGATTTCGATTAATGATACAGTTGGTGAATACATAAGTGTAGTCTAGTATCGGCCATACTTATTCGTGTGTATAGTCAAGAGTCTCTCTCTCTCGAGAGCGGTGCTAATGAGGCACTTCAGTCGGCACGTGTCGGCTCTAGCTAACCTTTCCCTTGTTATATCGTATTATGATCTTTGCATGCATGTCAGCGATATTATCAGAACGCTTGTCTTGTTGAATCGATATCTCAAAATATTCACAAGTCACAATCCGTCCCGGCATCCCTCTAACGTTAGCTTTTGCCGCCTTTCCCTTTCCCCTCCGCTCTTGGATTACGATAGGCCATAACGAAGGCAGTTAGGCCCCCGGGGGCTAGAGCGAGAGAGAAAGAGAGAGAGTGCAGGAGGTTGTGGAGGGAGGGAAGGGAAGGAAAGAAGAGTGTACTGACTAGACCTCCCGAATAGCGTCCATTTAATCGAATTAGACCATATTTTTCCATGGCTAGGTTTCAGCCAGCAGTTATAAATACCAAGAGACGATTTCTACATGTCATTCTTGAAGCATAGCCACGGAATGTCGGTGGTCGGACTCGATTCAGGAGGTCTAGCACTACTGACGCGCAGTGCAGCCTTCTCTTCGGAACGATTTCGCTAACCATTACGTGTTTGTCGGTGAACGTTATTATCAAAGGAGTTTCATTGATGCATAGCAGAATAGGGGAGATTTAATGAGATTTAATTAGCATGCTCAGCAAAGATCAAAGACCAAAGATCAACCATGCCTCATCGTCATACCTTCTCCACTCACGGACTCCTCCTTCTTGGCGGGCGGCGGCGACAGGGCGGGGAGGGAGCCGGAAATTTGCATCTTTATTTTGGCGTCAATTTCAAATATTCAAATATGAAGGGTGTACTTCTCAGGTCGAAGCTGTCGAGCGTCTCGAGTTTGGGCGGAGGAGGGAGCGGGTCGCTGTGCTCTTAATTAGTGTTGTGCAAACGACGCCGCCGACATGACAGTAAAGAAGGAAAGCTGTCATCTCGGGCGAAGACGATAGTGTCATCTATGGTTAAGAAAAAAGTTCCGTCCGTCGTCTCATTCCTACTTTTGACGAGAGCGCGAAGCGGCATGAAGAGGGTGCAGACAAAGTAGGAATGAGTTTACTGGTGGAACTTTTTCGTCAATAATAGATGAGACTGTCATCTTCACCGCCTCATGTCGAGGGAAGAGAATGAAATGATCATCCATGAAGAGGACTCGAGAAGAGGATAATTGGTTTAGTGGAGACTATGAAGTAGTTTTCTGCATTCTGCATCAGAAATCGATTGAAAGAGATCGGATTTGGAAATAGGCGACCATTCAAGCTCATTGAGGAAGGGGGGAATGGCCATGAGAGTATCGTCTAGATGACACTGTCATCTAGATGATACTCTCACCTTCTATCATTCGTGAAACTCTCTTATCATGTGACTGCCGCCCACCCCCCGTCCTATCATGTAGAGCAAAATGAGATGGAGAAAGAGAGGAGATCCTATCATTTTCATGTTATGTATCATTTGCACAACACTACTCTGAATATTGTGCAGCTATTAGCTAAAGCCTGCGAATCGATGTGGATAGTCAATTTAAAAGAGGCTCTCCGTAAGGGTGGGACAGCCATGTCACAGTTGCTGAAAGTTCGATATATTTTTCAGAGGCAGGAGGTAAAAGCTCTCCAATTATTATTGCTAATGGTTGTAGGTATGCATGTTCGGGGTTAGTACCTCTAGTATAGGACGTGATCTCTTTCCAATTTATGCTTTCCATGAAACATATCCCACCCGGGTCCCGACCAACCCTTGCAGAAGAGTCCGTTCTTCGGATGGAAGGTCACCGCCTCTCCTGGTAGGATAGCCCGATGGCACGCCCCGCACTGCAGACACGCCGCGTGGCACATGATACGGTTGCCTGCGGATCAGGGACCGTTTTCCCGCCAAAATTCAAATTCAAATCCCACCCCCGACTTACCGCCGGCCCGGATGACCAGGTCGTCGCGGTCGAACTTCTTGTGGCACGTGAAGCAGGACCGAGTGAGGTTGCTGGAAAGGGGATACTATTGACGCAAAAAGTTCCGTCAGCCAACGTCTTTCCTACTTCGTCTGCGCTCTCTTCATGCCGCTTTGTTCTCTCTGGTCGAAACCAGGAATGATGAGAAGGGATGGAAGAGTTTTCTCTGCTGTCTCTATGATTGTGAGAACTCCGTGACCCGCATGGTGCATACGGTATGACTGGGCTGTAGAGTGCGACTATCGGATACACTTACATTCTCTCCATATCTCATTCTCTTCATTCTTCTCCGCTCTCTCGGCGTGTATGATCGCATTATCTCATTCGATAGTCGCACTCTACTGGGCTGTGTGAAGACGGCTTATATTGAGGAGTGAACACGAGGCGATGTTGGGGCCGGATTTTGCAGACATTTCGGTAGTGAGATAAAATCATCAGCGATTAGATAGATCACCTGCAAACATGGGCCATTCATTACCAACGTCACAATGTTCTAAATGTTAAGCGAACGAGTCAGAATGTTTGGGTTAAATGTCTTCTGTGCGAGAATTCCTACAGAAATCAGGGTAAATTTTCGACATCTCGTTCGCTTAACACTTACACTGCTGTCAGAACATTGTGACGTCGCCTCGTTCACTCCTTAATGCAAGCCGACTTTACGAAAAAAAACCCAGTTATACTGTGTCTATATTTCCGCATCAGCGAAGTTGAGACCGCAGACTGGCCATGAATTGACCGTGAAGCATATCCATGAAAAAGCGCGAGAATGGAATATTTTCGGAAGAATTCAGCACCTGACGAAACATTGGAAATCCATTGCTCAAAAGCGTTATGCACAACCGGGGAAATGGCGCTCAAAAGGAGAACCCTAGAGCAGGCTTGTTTCGTTCCTACTTTCTCTCCTGTAAAGCATGTATCTCATATATCCATGTCACATTGTTCGTATTCGCATTTAATTGTGATCTGTAGGGTTTGAAAACCAAGCGCGATTAGCGTATAGTCGAGGAAAACGGAACGTATAATTCGTGATTCCGCTGCTACGGTGTTTAGCGAAGTTTTCGCGCTTTGAAACGGTGCCATTTTACTCCAAGAAAAGATATCAGAAACATGGATTTGGCTTTGAGATCAGTAACATATAGACTTTCTCATGATACACACTAGAAGTTGATTACATCGCTTTGAAAGACACCGGAATACAACCGGAACGATTATATCTTCCTTTTTTCTCTACTATATCCTTAATGCTTCTCATCACTCTCTCGGTCTCATAATGTGATTAACAGGCTTGCTTTTCAAACCCTAGTGGTCTGCGTAAACTATTCTACGTGCTGCTCACAACTCGTTCCAGTTGTCATAGTCGTTTCGGCACAGTTTCATCGAATCCCTCACGTAGGCCGCCGTTTCATCGCTCAGCTCCATACTGCACACCTGAAAGATAGCATATAGTCAGACACGGATCCGAACCCCGTAGCTAATCCCTCCACCCCAGGATAGATCACTCTTAAAGGACCTCGCATTCCGAACCGTAATCTACCGTAATCTATTCAAATTCCTGACGGGGCATCCTGACGGATTCGATTAGTTTCTCTTCTATGCCCTTCCCTGTCTCGCAATGCAAATTAGTCCGCCTTAACCTAGCTACGGCACTGAATGGTCGTCCTTTAGCAATGTTGTGTGAAATCCTGGAGAATGGTTCATGCGGTTTTCGCGCATATTATACGACCCTGTCGGAGACCCAATGTACAAAAATCTATAAATTTAAAAACTTAAGTTCGTAATTATGAATCCTAGAAGGGCTGAAAATTTGGAACGAATTGGTTTATCCGGTCACGACTAAATTCAAAAATAGTGGTCAATCCGCTATTAGACACATTCTTCACCGGGCGGAATGGACATGCACGGAAATACAAAGATTGAGATGTGAACAGATTTAGCCAGAATATATTTGACGTGTACTATAAAAGTGGAGGTTTTTCTTCAGTCGTGCTGCTTGCCCCAACGGTATTCTGCCCTAATGCAAAATCTTTGGAAAGCGAAAAATCATTCTGTCATTTCCTAATACGGTATATCGGCGTGCCGCACACCACGAATACATTGTCATGAAGAAGAGGGTAAGTGGGTTGGTGATAGACACTAAAGCTAACTGCTACCAACCACCTAGAGCTTCGTAGACCTCTGAAAAGATGGTGTTCTTGCGATTATCGCTTTCCAAAGGACAAGAATAGCGTGTTCAGCGAGTCCGTCAATTCATTCTATAGCTTGATAAATGAATTCCCGTACCGAACACCGCAGACATTGCGCGTGGAAGGGCCGTTGGTCGAATACAACGACGTACCTGCAATTGCTCATTTATTTATATATTTAGTTTTGTTTTCCATATTTCCATCCACATTTATTCACTGAGGTCTCTGGTGAATATGGAGAGATTGTGAAAAAAATAAATAGCAAAAACATACCGATCATTGATGGGCAGATTGCAGTCCCAGCAATGTTGAAGGGGTAGGGGAGGTAGGGGAAGCGGAGGAAGAGGAGTGGGAGGGAGAGGGAGGTGGAGGAGCGAGGGAGGAAGGGAGGACGGAGGGAGAGGCGGCAGGGGAGGGAGTGGGCCGAGCGAGGGCGGCAGCAGCAGGGGAGTTCGGAGATCTGTATTGAAAATCATTGGAAGTGGCGAGTAATCACAGAAAAGCCGATGTATCTTTCAAATTTCCTATGTAAATTCTTCCTCAGCATGACTCATGATATCTTACATTTTGCATCCCCATTGTGAAGCTCAAGTAAAGCACCAAAACACACCGGTTAATGTAGTGGATTAAAAAGATCCGGCGGAAAATCATTCCGAGTATAAGGCGAGAGAGTGTGCAAAGACGAGAGAATTAGATTAATTAGACACTCATTTTGGAACGGAAGAAACTGACGGATCGCCGTTTATTCCACTATAGTACTATCGGCACCAAGTCCCCCCGCTCTCATTATCATAATCTATTGATCGGTCTCACGACGTTTCTCTTATTTCCCTCCCCTTCCCGTTCTTTTCCTTATTTTCCCTTCCTCGATTATCAATGAACCCAGTGAGGAGGAAAGAATATTTGAACACGAGGCTACAACCCCGTATTACGTTGAGAGATGAGCGAGACTTTCAAAGTATGCGCATTACTTATGAGTGATATTGCTTGCTTTCCCCCGGAAACAGTGCGAAACCGCATGGGAAATAGTAAGCGAAAGCAATTCAAGTTTAAAGGTAAGTCCCCCTATCTTTTCTATCAAAATTTGCTATCTTTCCCCCTCTCTGGCATTTCTCTACTCATTAGCGCCGGATGAAGTGTCTCTCCAGGGGGATGAGTCTATCCTCCCTTCGAGTGTCCCTTTTCCGTCTGCACCCTCTCCCTTCACTACGCTCTCTCGCGCTCTCTCTTTCTCTGGTCCCTCTCCGCTTCCCGTGCTCTCTCTTCGGATGCCTCGAGGGTATCAGATACCCAGTAGCGCTCATTACGGGCTTACGGTCATGAGACGAGCAGTGAAGAGCCGTCAACAAGGAGTATTTCAGGTTTCGAGGGTATATTTAGGAACTGAAACGCAACATCGGAGAGTACGGTAGCAGGCTGGACGATGCCTTGCTTTTATTTAGGACACTTTCCCCCTGATAAATACTATTGATTTAGGACACGTTCCGTCAGTAAACTCATTCCTACTTTGTCCGGACTCTCTTCATACCACTTCGCTCTCTCGTCGAAAATAGGAATGCTTTCTTACACTGACTGAACATTTTCCTCCAAACATAATGCCATGAAGCGGGGGTTCAGCTGTACTAGGAAGTCTCTCCGCTACTCTCGCTAAGCTGTAAATACCGTGAAGCGGGGCGAGAACTCTCGGCGAGGAGGACATGGAGTGGGGCGAGTTGAACGACGGTTCCATGTTCGTGTACGTCGCCGGCTCTCCTGGAACATGGCGGGAAGGTCCCAGCAAATCCAGAAGATACTCCCAGGATTTCCGAATGCCTCCCGAGAGTACAATCAATCAACCAATCAATCATTCCAGAATATGACACCAAAACTTCCAGAACATCTACCGAGAAGAAAGAAGATTCAGAAGATGGATTCTCTGGCACTACTGTATCTTATCCACGATGAATGAACGAATGAATGAACTGCATACGATTCGTGTGCTATGCTCTACGAAGCATGCCCTTGGTGAATGGGCTTCGCACTTACGAGAAATAGTGAGACAAGAACTCGCTTCTGGAGTTTCATATTCCACGATCACCGTGAGCTTTTCACATTTTGCCGGATGCTACCGTACCTGCGAATACATTCGACAGCGTGCAGCACTCGTCCTCTTCCCTCAGAAGCTGCGAGGAGAACACCTCGACTGGAGACATGGCCTGGGGGCAGGTATGTCAGAGCTACGGTAATAGTTCAGAGGCATACGACACTACGGTAGTGAGCTAATAGTCTCTTAAGGGGGTGATGGTATCCCGAGAGGATAAGGCGGGTTACGGTAGAAGGAAAGCGTAGGAACAGTGGAAATGTGGGACAGATTCTATGTAGAGTAGAGGAAGGGGGCAAAAACTTGTGGGATATATTGGGGTGATGTTTCAGAATCGACACGGGAACGGCCGATTGATGGAGTGAAAGACGGGAAGGGGAGGGAGAGCGGGGATGATCTCGGATTGAGAGGGAGAGAGACGGTTGAGAGGTAAAGGGCAGAGGGAGAGAGGGGACTAGAGAGAGAGAGAGTTAAAGAGCGAGGGATTCGAATGGCATCGGGGGCGAACTCTCGACGGGGTGGGGGAAGGCTTGGGAGGTGTGAAACGTATGCTAGCCGGGTTTGGGGGGGGGGGCGTGAATGGACGAAAGGGGATGAGTAAGGTAAGGTGTTGAAGGGGAAGGCAATAAGCGAGGACGGGTTACAATGCGGGGGAAAGCACTGGGTAAGCTCCGGAATAATTCACGTAATTTGAGAGCGATCACCGTAAAATCGTCGCGTCTAGTAGTAGTAGTGAAACGGCGTTAAGCTATGTTTCAAGGGGCATTGAAGTTAGTGTATCTCACGCCTGAAGTGATTTCATCTCTTTCTGTTGCCGAAATTCTAGAGGCTGAAAAGGAGGACATCCTTGTTATCGGACCCCCGGGGTGGCGTGTCCCGCGGTGAACGGTCGTAGTTGCGCAACATTCTAGTTCCTCCCCTCCCCCCCCCCTTCTCCCCTCTCTCTAAAGATGTTCGCCTCTCATCACAATTGCTGCCACCTGCCCTCTAATTATGATGGCCATGGCTACCGTAATCCCCCCGAACTAAGCTTTGAATTGGCGCTCTGGCTCATTTCGCGCTGGGACCCGAGACACGCTGTTTTCGTTGTGTTCCAGGAAGAGATTCTGGGGGAGTGGATGATAAACATGGGTGACTAGACAAAAGAGGGGGGGGATGATATGGAGGATGTTGACGGCGGTGCACCGGGTGAAGTGAGGTGTGTGAGGATTGCGAATGGGATAAAAGACGGATGCGGATACGGAGAGGATACTGCGGAACCGTGACGACAGCGTTGCGATAAGAGGCAGTGAAGAGGGCAGGGAAGCGGAAGGGAAAGGTACGGGTTATGATGGGAATATAAGACTGATTGAACTTGCGATCTAAGCGAAGTACACTGAAACAAGTTAGCATCATGACAGATAAGAGTAATAGAAATTATAGAGATGTTAAAGTGGCACGAGTGCTTGTGAGGGAGAGAGCTGACAATAATTCTGACTACAGGGACGGACTAAAGAGGGTCATGACCCGAGAGGTTGGAACATCGTCGGGGATAGGCTACCTAGAATGCATAGGCAGAAAGGGAATGGACTGAATAGACCGACCTAAAGGTAGAGGAATGCATCTTGTATACAAGATACATGTAGGGTTGGGCTCAGCTGTGGGGTCGATGACTATTATTTTAGATGAGACATGTCTAGTATTTGCGAGCTTTTCAAGCATAGAAACAAAGATATTTCAGAAAGAAGTGAGATTCGGGCAGCTCCAAGCCAAAAGGTTCGGTTCGACTCTACGGGAAGGATTCACGCAGTCAATCCGGAAGCGTCCCCGCAGTCTATAATTGCGCCAATCATGCGGAGCATAAAGGACGTCGCGAACAGAAATAGTCCTAGACCTTAGGGTAAGGTCTAGGACGTAAGCTGCTAAGACATACCTTAACTTAAGGTCTTAACCTTAAGGTGCGCGCTAAGGAACTACTGAGCGCAGTAAAGAGAGCGCAAAGCCTCTACCGTATACCCGGGCTCTCCTCCCCGAGGGGACGCGGAGGGGGGAGGGGGAAGGGGGCGGGGGATTACGAGGGTTAGAGGGAGAGGGGAGAGGAGGCTTAAGAGGGGGGGGAGAGAGTAGACGGATAGATACAGGTGTCTGAAATGGATCCGCGCACTGCCTCATACGCATGCTAAATGAGCATCTCTCTCTGGAGGCTCAGATATCGGAGAGATTTGGAGGGGAGGGACAAGACAGGCAAACAAGAGGGATGACTTCGGTAGGGGAGAATAGAGAACAGAGAATAAGCTGTACTTTATGCTTATCATGATATGCGGAGTTATTTTACAGTAGTAATAGATATACCCCAGTTAATACATGGTGTAAGGTCTAGCTTCGCAGATTTATCGAGAAGTGCGTAGATGCGCTGTTTTATAACAAAAATGGGGCTGTCAAGCGGGTGATTGCAACTCTTGAGTAGTCCATTACTCCATATGTTTCGGTATAGCTACTCCTCTGTCGGTGGGAAGTCGTAAGTGAACGAGAGTCTTGGAGACCATAAAATGTTCCTCGCCTCAGGGCTGTAAAGAGCCCCGAAGGTCTGACACATGGGCGAATTGCGAGGGGGTGAGGAGAGATAAGATGAAGGAGGGATACGATGGATAGGCGGCTTTGTGTGGAAAGCACAGTAATACAGTTTCATTGTTTTTTTGACGCGCCGCGGTTATGAATGATGTGTGAAGTAGATATAACCGTACTACTGACTCGTCTGCACGATAGCGTTTGAAAACCAAGCGCGATTAGCGTATTTTTCGTCTGACTCTCTTCATTCTTCAATGCTCCCCAGCACTCTCTCGCTCTCATAAGGCGATTGAAAGGCTTGGTTTTTTGAAACCCTACTGCATGACTAACTTAAAATTTATTTGGTTTCCTTGAGATGCTCAAACTTCATTGTGACAGCATTTTTCTACGTTTACAGATGGCCCATCTTGTTTCAGTGATCATTGCTCATTACACAACCATTGTTGCCCAGGAATAGATCGAAGTTTCTATGCAGCGAATAGCTTCCTGCGGTGTGCAACCAGCCAAATCCTTGTGGAATCTATACATACAGAGTCGATCGTGCACAAATCACTTGCACTTTATCTAGCTGATGAAAGCTTACAATTAGTCGATTGTGCAGTAAATATATCGCAGCATAACTGTAGACCCGTATGACGCTTATGATCATAAAGGATAGGAAAAACCCCGTGAACCGCCTTGGTCATTGAATGATCGAGATCTAACCAGAACACGATAACCAGCTTATGGAAGTGTGAAATTTACGTCCTTCGCACTTTTTGCCTATTTTCTTTTAATTGCTCTTGGAGTGCTTCGTTCCAAGTACGAGAGATCATTGCTTTACCGAACCAGATAACATTGTAAATAGCTGAACGTACGATACCCGTCCCGAGCGATAACAACAACTCAACAATTGGAGATACTGCAGAAAACTAGGGTTCCTTTTTTGACGCTTTTTCTCATTTATGTTTCACGCTTCCGTATATAGCGGAAGATACCTACAAAGCTCTAAAAGTGAAACATAACCGTGAAAAAGAACTCTACAGAAAACGGTAGTGCGAGCACCCCTACGAAGCATTTAGGTCAAAGAAAATGAAATTTTACATAACTCACTAACTTTGTCACGAGTAATTTCTAGAGCAGGAATACATATAGATTGGTTAGCCATCCTCTAAACTTTGTGACTCTTTTTAATCGGCTTTTTCAGGAGTCAGAAAGCCAATACTATGTAGTCTAAACGACGTCGTCACTGCTACCGTAATCCTTGATCCCGTCACTGGCACTCGTGCTTCTCTTGATTCCCTGCAGGACCGTCCTGAGCCTCGAGGGCACCTCGCTCACGCGACGGTGGCTTCTGAATAGAGAGCATGCGATTCGCGTTGCACTCAGCTAAATTTCACCACCATACAGCACCTAGTGAATCATTCACCACGCAAATTTCACCAGCCCGCTGGTGAATGGCGCACAATTCACCGGCCCTGGCTGGTGAAATTTGCGTGGTGAATGATTCACTAGGTGATGTATGGTGGTGAAATTTTGCTGTGTGTCTTTGCGTCCCTGTTCGCGTTCTCTTTGTAGAATGAGGATATCCTCACAGCATTCCAAGCGTTCTAATAGCGAATAGCAGTTCCCGCGCATAGGATTCGAGCCTGTAGGCGAGCCAGTGAACGAAAAATTATGAATTTGAAAACCTAAGTTCGCCATTATGGATTCTGAACACTCCAAAAATTCGGTATAGACTGGCTTAGCCACTCTTATGAAAATTCAAAAAATGGTGGTCAATTCACTATTAAACACATTCTTCACCGGGCGGAATGCTGCGTCATATGAGTTCTTTGCTAGAGGTGAAAGTTCGAGGAAACTCTGCAAATCAGGAACAAAGGCCACCCTGTGATCTTTTTTACGGTATAGCTTTCGCCTGACCCGCCTTTCTCACGCCTGCTCTTGGTACCTGACAACGACAGCGAGAATCTCGTCGTCCAGCGGGTTGAAGACGTCGTCTTCGACCTCCTGACGGCCGTTGTCTTCGTTGTCGTTGTCGATGGAGGGTATGTCCTGGCCGGGTCCCTCGTACGACAGTTCCCCGATGCGGTCCAGCTTGGGCGAGGGAAGGGCAACAGCGACGAAGGGCTGCGAGAGATCGTTAATAATATGGTCAATTGACTCTTGATTCATCGTCGCACACTGAATTGTCTTGAAGTAATGTGGGCCTATCGTCAGTCGAGCGCGCCTAACGACTGCTTTTGCGCTATTCTCCATATCTGCCGCGCGTCCAATCTCACTCATTAACTGCGAATTAATGGTGACCTCTTCGGTAAACTTCTCGTTCTCTCTCGTCGGAGGTCACCATTAATTGCGACTTAATCTCGACAGATTAGACGCGGGGCTGTTTCTCTTCATTCGTCTTCTTCGCTCTTTCGAAGATTGTGATCGAGTTATGACGTTCGTTCGGCGCACTCCAATCGTCAGGAATAATTTCGAAAAATTGGAAGGTTCTCTCACAGTGTAAAAAAAGATTCCCGTCGGAAAATCATTCCGAATATTAGGCGAGAGAGTGTGCAAAGGTGCCTTGAGAGCATTAGACACTCATTTTCGAACGAAAGAAACTGACGGATATTCCAGCATACCTTCTGCCGTCCGATACTCCTCGTGGTTGCCAGAGTGGGGGCGAGGAACGACGCGAGGGACGAGGCGATCAGCGGCGAGTAGTCCGCCTCCTCCTCCGCCGACGATTCGTCTTCGCCCTATTTATTTTATTATTTATTTTATTATATTATTATTTATATAATATTATTGTAATTTATGCAAGTGCCGCACCTCCTCCTCCTCCAGAGGGTTGGTCGGGTTGTCGGGCGGGACGGAGGGGACGGTCTGCAACAGGCTGTTTTTCATGTCTCTACAACGTTTCAGAGCTTTAGCTTTCGGCCCGCCACTTCTGTACTGAACTATTCTTTTCTGTTGTACAGCAAAGACTACATTGACCAGCGAATACTGTCCGTGGCTTTCATAGGCAGAAAAATCCTCGGATAACTACCTATAGTAGATTAAAAAGATCCGTCGGAAAATCATTCCCAATATAAGGCGAGAGAGGGTGCCAAAGCGAGAGAATTAGACTCATTTTGGAACGGAAGAAATTGACGGATCGCCGTTTATTCCAGTATGGCTCGTGAACGTCCCGGGTCCCCACTCACAATAGTATCCCTACTCGTTGCATCCGTGTCCCTCCTCGCACTCCGGCTCTCGTCCGTCGTGTCCTTGTCCTTGTTCCCCCGATTGAGGGCCAGCAATACCCGCGAGGCCCGCGACTTCTTCGTCTTTGACGATGACCGATTCCGACGGCGACGGTGCTCTAAATAATAACGCGAAATTACAGAACATTTGCGAAAATACCACAGCTTTCATGTACAAATACCGTCATTTTTCGAAAATGTCTCGAATTTCCTCACTCTTTCCGAAGTGTCGTCGGAAGAAGAGCCGAATCGGGTCCAGCTTGTAGCCGTATCTGAACAGTTCACTCTTGCGAATTATCGTAAGCATTTGGTTCCCAAAAACGCATATCCTGGTTTTCTCTGCGCTGTTATAGCACAAAGACAAAATGCCAGAAAGGTGGCATCTCTGTCCTTTCTGGTAGGACATTCATCTCCGGACATTTTATCTCACAATCAGCGGGTTTCGTTTCAAAACTTTGAGCTCAGTTTTAAGCGGTCCCAAATGCTTCTCCGCAAAAATTGAAAACTGTTTCCAGACCAACTCGCCTTTACCGTCCACCGCTTTCTACTCATCAACCATTGAAGGTCTACTCTTCCACGTCTCTTGTTACATAGTAGATCTCTTTATTGCTATATGATTTGTGCGCTATGCTTTTATTAGCTTCTTTTCTTTTCTTTTTTTGTCCTCTATTTTTTGTCCGCGTTTCTCTGAAGCTGCAATAAATCTATTTGAATACCCCACCTCGCGGTCAGCCTCTGTAGCCACTGCGGATTGGCGCACGCTGCCGGTGCGATGATCCAGAAGGCGATCGAGACTAGAATGGAGTTTGATCTTTGGTCTTTGAACAAACTATGTAGCTCAAAAGAGCCAGGGCAGATGTTTCTTAATAATTCATGGCATTGAGTACACGGGACAGTTGCTTCAACCTACACATTTCCTTTTTGATGTTATACATTGGTTTTGTTTTATTTTTATAGTTTAATCAAAATCAGCAACCATGGGTTAAAGGTACTGCACTGTAGTCAAGCTGCAGTTTATAAACGCACCGAAACCGGTTAGACGCAACCATTTCTACCAGAGGGAAGAGCTCTTCGTAAATCGTTTAAATAAACGATGATTTTGATTAAATGATTATCAAAATCTGTCTGGATTTCTGTGGAGCATGTCGATAAAGCGAGAATCTCACCAGTGCAGCCGACCACCGACAACAGAGCCAGATACAGGCCGAAGTTGAACCTGGAATGAATTTCTATTTTATATTTATTTAAATATTTATTCAATAATATTATTTAATAATATGTTTCGTGCACGCGATATATAGATATGCAAGAAAAAACTTTTGCAATACCTTTTAAATAGTCATCTCCTTTTATCACGTTTCCTCCTATCCTTTCGCACTGGTCAAGAAAGCGCAAATTTTAAAAAAGTTATAAAATATTTTCATAAAACCTCTCAATGTCGATGACGGAAACTGCAAGGCCGAGAAGGCCGATCAAGAGGCAGCAAAACGTCGCCAGACACGCGTATAGCATAGCGAGCGGAGACGAGTCTGTAATTGGGGAATTTCTTCTTTTTTTGGTGAAAATGTGATTTGCACGAAAATGTGCAAGAATAATACTGGAACAATCGGGACGCAAGCAGCGCCATAATAGCTTTCAATGATTATACTTAGAAAATGAAAAAGGCGCTAAGCCGCAGAATACGCGCGTACAAAAGGTTCGCCGCATTGATAAACGTGAGATTGTTCAAGTAGTATTATTGCTCTGCGGGGGAAAAGAGGTGAACGTGATTGCGTGACACTTCCAGAGAATGCAGCTGGGAAAAACAAGAGGAGAGAGGGTAAACGGTAGGGAAATGAGAGATTGCAAGAATCAATTGTGGCCGTTTTTTTTTTCTAGAAAAAAGGGCATTTCGGAAATTCACAAGAACGCCCGGAAATCGCTGAAATGCAATCTACAGTGATCCAAGCGGAAGGTATTGGCAGAAGGAGCTGGAAGACGATACCAGGATCACACCATGGAGCACAGAGTTCTCACAACAGTCAAAATGTTAAGCGAACGAGAAGCCGAAAAATAAGCCTCATTTCGGGTGGGACCTCTCGCACGGAAAACACCGTGTCCTAATGTAAGCATGTTGGCTCGTTCGCTTAGCTTTTAAGACACTGTGGGAGGAACGTTCGCTCCGTGTAGTTCGAAAGACCGCGTAGCTTGTCATTCGAGACAGCCAACAGCGGCGAATTTCCGGACCACTTCGACTCTCTCTCTCTCTTTATCTTTGCCCTCTACCTCTTACCTCGTCCCTCTCTTCCCTCTCAAGCCGAACTCAAAACGAGGTTAGTGCGGAGTGGACGCGCACCAGAGGAAGAGCACCAGGGAGGGGAAAATAGGGAAGAGCAAAGGGTGAAATTTCTAAAAGAAGCGAGAAACGGACCATTTTCATGGTTAGCTAACAAGCCCCTGCCTGTACAGACAACAACATTTTGTTGTATAATGGGATATGAAACTTGGCCGAAAACTTGGTCCGTTTCCCATTTCCTAGAGAAATGCAACAAATTTTTTCGAGCTTCTCATAAACGCTTCTACACATAGGATTCTGTGCATCGTTCAGACGGACTAATATCACAGCAAAGCAGCACGAGGCTTGGTGCACCGATTGTAGCAACAAAAGTATCAGACCGAATAACCAACTCGTCTCGACAAAATTCGAACAATTGCGTTGCTAGGAAGCGGGAAGCGGTTGGGTTGAATGTCGTGTAGTATTCTCAGTCACTAGAGTTTCCCTTTTCTACCTACTTCCACCCCCCCCCGCTTTTCACTCTTTATGTGTTCGTTTCAGGAAGAGAATCAAGTAGTGAAAAGGCGGCAAGATTCAGAACCCAATTTGGCCCTTTGGTGATTGATCTTGGTGAAGTTGTGCCATAGCAACAAGATGTTGTGTAAATAATAAAGTGCTCGAAACTCTGAATATTATATTGTCTGTGCGTTGGAAAAGCAAATGCATATTTCTAGACCTTCTCACCATAAGACAGACTATAGACTTGCCGAGCACCGAGAGGTTATATTTACGTAAAAAAGCATGTTCGCAAGGCGAAGTCTGCAGTGGTGAAGCACAGACGGTAATTGAGAATAGGAAAAAGGGAGGAGGACGAATTGGAAATGTAGAGTGATTACCTCAATCGAGAGGGAGAGGGCAGGGCTAGCGAAGGGTGAGAACAGGCATAGGGGACGGGAAAGTAGAATTTATGAAGAATAAAGTCCTCCCGATGACCGATGACCGCGTCATCAAAGTGCAAGGATGAAGAGAGAAAAAGGGGAGAGGAATGAGGAGACCGCAGACAGAAATGCACTTTAGATGACTCGGTCATCTGCCATCTCGAGAACTGTAATGAAGCGAGAAATGGGTATAGTATTTAGATAGCTAGAAGCTATATAGGCTTTCTTGTAATTTGTAAAATCAGGAAAATAATAATGATCTACAAGATCCCCGGGATAAGGACAGATCGGTACGAGCAATTTCTAAAATCTTTTTATTTCATTTGTGGGAGACAATGGAGAGTCACGAGGACGCTATTATATTATATAGACAGAGGATGGAGGACAGACGAATCTGTTGAGAGATGAGCGGAAATTGGGAAGGGATGAGAGGGAAGAGGGAAAATTAATAGGACAGACTTCGAGTTAGTATCTATCTAGGACTGGAGGTTGTTGCGACTATTGTTATGAGGACTTCTCAGAATGCAGTTTGTAGGGCTTTAGAATAACGGCAGGTCACGGTTCCCGATAGACTTTGATCGGATGATTAGAATCGTTGTGGGGGAAGCATTTATGTATGAAATATCGGCAACTTTCTAGGGCTTATATGCTAATTTTAATGCTGGTTTACAGTAGTTGAGGCGGAAATAAAAGCGATTCTTGATAGGTCAGAGTACGCTCAAACCGGAAATATCTTTCTTCTTATTCGTCGAGCCTTTTCTTGCCTTAGGCAAGGCGCGGTTAGAAGGGGATATGACTGGGAAAGAGTGTCGCATTTACTGTCAGCCCGCATACTACTCCGATGACATTAGGATGAGAAGAGGAACTTGTCGAGGGGGAAAGGAAGGGAAGGGAAGGGTAGAAGGCAACAGGGAAACTAGAGAAAGTCGTAGATAGATATAGGGAGGGATACACACATTTGCTATGCTGTATAGGAGCAGGTTGTATTGTTGGAATACTCGGGATGAATGAGAGTGATGAGAATGAGAGCTGAAAAGAGGAATGTATCTAGCGGCGAAGAGGAAGAATTTCGTAGAAAAATAAAGTTTCCGGATATATCTGGCAACTCAGCGGTATGAAGAGAGCAGGAGAGTGCCAAAGAAGTAGGAATGAGTTAACTGGCGGAACTTTTTTTGGGAAATAATTTGGCAGATGTTCTATGAAGGTCCGGAATACTCCGTACTAGGAAGGCTATTCAATGAAAGATGCCGCGCAACACGGGTGCGTGAATGGGAGGGGGGAAGGATTATACAGAGTATCCGAGAGGGGAGTCAAAGGGACGGGACGCTGAAGAGCGGGAGAACTCGGATAATATGCATGGAGAATATGAGAGACGCGGTGGGGACAGGGGTGGACTTTGAGACACTCATATTCGGTGCTGACCAGTAAAAAGAAAGTAAACGGGCTGTATTATACTGATTTTTGCTAGAAATGCAAAATGAATCTAGAGTTGTGAGGAAACGAAGATGAGTCCATTTCGTTTATTGCATATGGACATAAAATCATGAGTACTGGTTTTATCTGGAGCAAAATATTCTTGTGAATATATAGAAGCATGCTACCTGTTTGACATGGAATGACTGCAGAATCGGGATAGATGCTTTCACGTGAATAAAGGCCCTCCGGGAAGAAGCTTACAACATCAACTAGACATTATCTATGCTTGCAAATATAAAACATCTGTGAATACCTATATATGTAGGTAAATATACTATCCGAATCAACCTCTAAAGTCTCGGAGTTACGGTGTCTAGCGGTGCGTAATCTACCGCAAACATGTATAGTTGCTGATCTTCTTTGAAAGGTGAGTCAAGGGTAGTCATGGTCAGTCCCCGACAGCCCTGTGCCTTCCAGTCGTCGTAACTGAAAATAATTTTCTAAGTCCCCTAGATCACAAAATATTTTCAGGATTGATATTATATAGAGTGCATTTCCTGATATTTTATGAAAAGAGAAATAAATACAACTTACTCGCTCAGTTGCTTTCTCAGCGACGCGTGGAACTCCTCTTCAGGCAGCGCCGCGATCTCCTCCCTGAGGGTTACTGTAGGAGGTTTCCCTTCCGGATCAATTGACCGCTCACTTGCACGACTAACACACAGGTTACGGTAGGTTTCCCTCCAGCACGGTTCAGAATGTGTATCATAGCGTATTGGTCAGTGTTTTGAATAGTCTCATGACTGGACAAACCTATCTCAAATTGGAATGTTGTGCCGGTATTAACCATGACCATTCATTCAATTTTCGGTGAACGAAGTCCCATTGTCTGATCATGAAAGGGTCATTGGAATCGAGATTATCTTAAATTCCCTCCATCGAACCTCGTAAACCACCGTGCATCCGCAGCTTCGTGGGGACAGGGCGCGACCTCCTTCTTATTTTCATCCTTCGGCCGCATCACGCACACGAAGTAGATGTCGTTCGTGTCCACCCACTTCCCGTAGGGAACCTGCCTGAATCAGGATTGGGGTTACGGTAGGCCCGGGAAGCCCGTAGCCGGGAAGCGGAAGGACTTACCGGAAGCTCAGAATCGCCACGCCCTCGGTCTCGACGCCGGTCTCCTCTAAGACCTGCACATCAAGAAATATTAGAAAAATAGTAATTTTAGGATTTGAGATATTGTCTTAAAAATTAGGTTATCACGATCACCTCGCGACTCGCTGTGTGCAGTAGACTCTCGTTGGGATCGGCGAGACCTCCGGGAAATTTCCAGCCGAGGTAGAAGCCACGGGCCTCCCGCATTAGAAGCACACGATTCTGAAAGATCAAAGATCAATCTGTGATTCTGGGAGATCGAAGATCAGTCTGAGCTTTGCTTCGTTTTTATTCTGATGCATGTATACTTTTCCCTCCCCTAGTACGTGACGATTTAGCTAGAGATCTCTACTCTCGAGAGTTGTGAAGGGGAGGGGAGGAGAAAAAGGACGGGAAGGCACATGATAAGGACAAAGTGCTCAAGTGGAGATAACACTACCGATAGGCAACGCTGAATTGAAGCTTCATCATTTTCGAAAACTATTTATCTTTGATTTCAGAAAGTTCATTGTGAGAAGAAGCTAACCTGCGCATCGACCACAAGTCCTCCACAGCCGATGTACATGTGCGGGTAGCTGAAAGGAGTAAACTACAAAGTACAAACTACACTGTAATTTCATAAACTATGCCATAGTTTGCAACTTCACTCACTGTGGTAACGTTGAGGGCTCCCCTTCAACGAGCCAACTGCTCATCATCACATACTGGGGCTTGGCATGGTGGAAGATGAAGCCATGCGCGACCAGGATTTGAATGAATCGGGAGTCCTGAATGGAAAATCAATCTTGGCGGGAAATCAAACCGGCTTTACCTGAATATCAACCTGAAACCAGACGCCGCGAACGCGCTTCTCTCTGAACTGGGCAAGGCTGGCCTCGAGCGCGGCCGTGAATTGGTCATCGGACCAATCGCGGGCCTTGGTCGACTTGCCTTTGACACACTTGTAAGGGTCCACAAAGTTCGAAAACATGCTGTGCCGTCGAAATTGCGAAAGCAATCGCACTCCTAATCGCATGAGTAGGTAGGAAACCTACCGTATGCCAAAAATCGCGGCTTGAGCGCAGCGGGCTCCCGCCACGACTGATAAAATATGGGCGCCCGAAATTCGAAATTTTCCGTGAAATTATTTTTTGTAACCGCGTGATCGTTCTTATTTGTGATGATTTAGATTTTAGTTTAGTTATTTTCGTTGTTTTCGAGGTTTGGGCTAATCCGGGCTGTTCAGGATGACCAACGACGACAGCATTCTGTCGGCGATGTCGGGCTCACCGGTACGTTTCCGCATTTTGATATTTCATAATTATATTTCTTTTTCCTCCACTTCGCAACTAGTGCGCGTAATACTAAAAGTGCATAGTTTTTGTCTGAATTGCGCCTCCGCGAGTAGAACTAGCGCACTCCTGCACAGCTTTGAAAATAAAAACGTGGTTGTATTTTCGTAATGTTCCGTAAAGTTCATAATAATCCGCCTTCAGAGTTTTCCCCGCGTCATCGCCAAGATGATCGAGACCCAGCAGGAGCTGGCCACTCGGTTCAACAACGTGACCTCGAGCATCGACGACATTAAGGTGCTTCGTGAGAGTTTTCCTCGCGTCGTTTTGATCGTTTTCCTTTCCCTTATCTATCATTGCTTCATAAATTGTTTAATTTCAGAGCCAGTTCAGCAAGAAGATCGACGATCTGGCCGAGGACATCCGTCGGATGGAGCTGCGCAACGACAAGTGCGTCGAGAGTCTCGCGGCCGCACACGCGTCCGAACGCGCCCAACTCATCGCTCATGTACGCTCATCATCTACGTTCATTTTACTTTTTTGATATGCTGAAAATACATGGAAATTAACCTAATTGGCGATGACGATCCGGCGTGACATGCGATAGGCGGCCCAGCGGGGGAGCAGTCGTTGCCGCCCGCTCGCCTAGCATGAGCAGTGTCTAATCTTCTCTCTGAGCCTAACCTAGCAGTTATTATTTTAGATATATCATTATTTATATTTTTATTATATCCTCGAATTCAGAACGAGTCGCTTCTGGCCCTGTTCAAGTCGCAGCTGTCCCACTGCTCGTCGTCGCACCAACCTGCGACGGCCCCGCAGAGATCCATGCAACAACAGCCGCAGGCGACCGCTGCGATGCAGGTTGGCATGGTTTGCTTTGTTTTGGTTAAGGCGTTAATCATACAGAATAACGCTGCTTCTCGTTCCTAGTGGAGATGTGTACAGCTCTAATTGGGGAATATGACTGGGTAATTCTAAGAACAGCCGAATTAAGGCGTACAACAACGCGATGAGTGCCTCGGCCATGTTCGGTGGTCAAGGGCAGCAGGCGGGCGAGCTGGAGCAGTACATGGTAGGTCTTTTCCGCCCATTTTCAGGAAACAGCCGGTATTCGATCCGTATAATAGTAAGAAAACAATCCATGGAATAGTCAAGTACGGTTATCGTGGAATTGCAGGCTGCTGCCCAGCAACAGCAACTAATGCTGCGACAACTGGCAGCAGCCCAGATGGGAATGACCCAGCAATACGGGGGCAAACCGTGAGTTTTCCTTTTTTAAATTATTTTAGAGTTTTATCTTTCCTTACGAAAAATCGCTCCGATGACGACACGATGAGGATCATGGTTTCGCAAATATTCTTACTGAGGTTGATCCAAAGAGATGCATCCAGGGATGAGGTCCTTGGCTGTCCGAGGAGCTTTTTTTGCATGGGGAATATCTCTTTGAGGTTAAAAAATATAATTAATTATGGTAATATTTCAGTCCTGGCACGTCACCGATGATGCAGGGCCAGGGTTCGCTGCAGCAGGGCCTGCCCTCGGTTCCGCAATGGCCGCAGGCTCCGCCCCCTCCCTCAGGCTCCGCCCCTTCTGCCGCCTCTTCGTCCTCCTCGATGCTGCCCTCCTTTGGCAAGCCCGCCCCTCCCACCTCGAGCCTTCTGCCCAAGGTGGAGCAGATGACCATCGTGAGTTGTTGATTCACTAATAGATGCGTGAAATAATGCCAACTAAATATCATCACGGCTCCGATGACGACACGAAAAGGATCATGGTTTCGCATAATATTATTCTTACTGAGGTTGATCCGAAGAGATGCATCCAAGGATGAGATCCTTGGCTGTCTGAGGAGCGTTTTTTAATTAATGTATTGCTGAAAACAGCTTTCTCAAGGTATGAGAAGAGGATGAATTCATTGCAGAAGGAGGAGCCGAAGCCCGCGGTTGTGCCCATTCCTACCGTAACCAGCGCACCCACGGCCCCGCCCAAGTTCTCGTTTGGTGGCATCGCCTCGTCTCCCTCTTCCAACACGACCTCTTCCTCCACCACGACCGTTGTCAAGCCGGTGAGTAGCAAATATATAATATTTGAATAATCTTTGATCCGCTAGTTATTGGTTCATTATGTGTTAAACAGGAAACTGCAAAGCTCCGATGACGACACGAAAAGGATCATGGTTTCGCAAATAATTTTGACTGAGGTTGATCCAGAGAGATGCATCCAGGGATGAGATCCTTGGCTGTCTGAGGAGGCGTTTTTCTTGCCATTTTAAAACGCTAATCTCTACGCTCTTATTGAGAAACAGTCGACCTTAACGATTAAATCAATAGTTTATCTGTGGCTTTTGCAGGCCGCTCCCCTGTTCGGCAGTGCGACGCAAGCCAAGGCCGTTACTCCAGCCGCCGCAGCCTCGCCCCTGTCCTTCAAGCCCAGTACGTGGATCTGATCTTTGATCTATGGTTTTTTTAAATTTTTTTAAACGGTTTGACTCATGCAGAGATATCTAGCAAAAGGAGTGTAAATTTTGAGTTTAAAACACGTTTGGAGTGGTTGAATGTATATGTAACCTTCCCCGCAATATTTTGAGAAACGGGCCTACCAATTGAAATTTTGTAGGAAATATAGGCCTACCAAAGCAAAATTCCGAACAAATATGGGCCTACCACCCATACTTCTTGGTCGGTGACCACGTCTTCTGGTTGAATGGGTGCGCCTTTCAGAGGAACCGGTAGCGAAGGACGACCAGGCTGATGACGAGGATGATGATCAGGTTGGTGGGAGTTTGTTGATTTTCGTGAATCCTCCCCGGAAATGCCAACTAGCTGATGCATAATAAAGGTAGAAATTTATTTGTTGGGATCTTATTGACGAACATAGTTGACCATCGCTTCTGCAGGTTGAAGAGTACGAACCGACGGTCGACTTTGCTCCGGTTATCCCGCTGCCGGATGCGGTTGAGACGGTGACCGGAGAGGAGGACGAGGAGGTATTATTATTTCATTTATTTTTAATCTCGTTACACACATTTTGTTCTTGAATTAATCGCGGCTCCGATGACGACACGAAAAGGATCATGGTTTCGCAAATATTTTTGACTGAGGTTGATCCGAAGAGATGCATCCAGGGATGAGATCCTTGGCTGTCTGAGGAGCCCCTTTTAGTTAATGTTGTAAAAAGACCTAGATAATGTTGAATAATAATTAGTCATTATGCTTTGTAGGTGCTCCTCGAGGACCGGTGCAAGCTGTACCGCTTTGACAAGGGCGAGTGGAAGGAGCGGGGAACGGGCACGATCAAGGTACTGAAGAACAAGGGAACGGGCAAGCATCGTGTGGTCATGAGGAGGGATCAGGTGAGCTTTTCCGTTTTTTTTTTCTTTGTTCCAATGACCTTCCCGGTCTTTAGTAGCACTTGGCGATCTAGTAACTGCCAGGGATTTTGCAAGTTTCGTCTAATTAGAATCAGTATATCGCTATTCCGGAGGATACCGTAGTGTTATTCGGACAAGATCAGTTAGTAGTAGTCCGAGTCAGATGGCGTTGATCCTGCGCTCGGACAACACTCTGGTCGCTCAGGTGCACAAGGTGGCGGCGAACTTTCCCCTCGTGGCCAAGATTCGCGTCGCGCCCATGCCCAAGGCGGAGAAGGCGGTCATGTGGCACTGCGTGGACTTTGTCGAGGAGGAGGAGGGCGCGGGCATGCCGGAAGAGGGGGTGCACACGCAGTTCTCGGCCAGGTGAGGGGCGATTAGTCTTGAGCTACGACACTCAGCCTGTAGTTAAGAGCTTGGTTTAATGTGCTGGTTTTGTGAAATGTGAAAAGGGATTGATTAGTTTTGCGATGGTTGGAAATTTTAAAAAAATAAAGATTTCCTCTGCAGATTCGCGTCGCCGCAGCGCGCCACCGAATTTATGGATACGGTGAACGAGATTGTCGACTCGCTGTCCGGTGGGTTTTCAGGATGTTGCATTTTTATGCGCTTATAAAGAATAAGAAATGTATTGATTAGTAAATAGAGCAAACTGTACTGGGCTATAATTGGTGATTGATTATCCCCTGATATTGCAGACTCGGGCTCGCCCCAGAAGGCTGAGACGAAGAAGGTGGAACCAGCAGCGAAGAAGACGGAGGAGCCGAAGACTACTGAGAAGAAGGTTGAAGAGAAGAAGAAGGAGGCTACGCCCGTGCCGGCAGCGACGATTGTGCAGAAGGGATGGGGAGACGCGTACAAGCCGAAGCCGGGAAGGTACGAAGGGCCGGGGTTTAGGCTGGTCATCTCGAGACTATTATATTATCTTCGCGAGAAAGAAAGGAGCTGGTTTAGCTTTCGCTTTGATTTTTCTCAAAATTATGGCCGCTTTTGCAGTTGGGAGTGTCCCGGGTGTTACACGTCGTGTACGGCCGAGCAGGCGGAGTGCCCGTGCTGTGCAACGAGAAAGGACGGAGGGACGGGGGGAGCAGGAGGAGGAGGAGCGGGAGCGAATCCCTTTGGAAAGTGAGTGGCTACATGGACATGGACAAGAATGAGAGAAAATCAGCAGTAGCCATTCTCTCAAGTGTTTTACACTATCAATAACTGGTGCAGACCCTACCCATACTATGGTCCGATCGGGCAATCGCGTCCGCGTATGCCCGATCGTGCAGGTGCGGGCACGATAATGGACGAATCCAATGTACGGGGAAAATAGCGGAGAAGTGGTGTGCTGTGAAGGATTGAACGAGGGCAAAACGAAGTCTCGGTTCTCCTTGCAGGAATGCGACGATCTTCAACGCGGCCGCCGCTTCGACCGCCGCGCCGAAATTCTCGTTCGGCATGAGTGCCTCGCCGGCTGCTGCCGCCGCACCCCAGAAGAAGGAGTACGTTGAATGATGCTATGGTGTACCCCGTAACGTAATTTCAAGTTTCAAGTTGGGTATAATGTCGTGAAAGGACGGCCGTTGCGGTGGCACGATTTATCAACCGTATTTTCAGCGAAGTGACGATTCCCTCGGCCTCCTCCACCGCTGCAGTTCCGTCCTCCGCACAGAGCTGGTTCAAGCCTGCGGCTACATCTACCCCTCCCACCACGGGAACCGTCTCCTTCGGGGGAACGCCTCAGGGCACGACGGCGACGACGGGCGGAAAGCTCTCGTTTACCCTCGCGGCCGCCGGCGCGGTCAAGGAAGCGGAGAAGAAGGAGGGCGGAGGCGGACTGTTTGGAAGGTGAGCTGCTCATACTCACCTCTTTTTTACCAGCCTTTTACACTATCATTTTATGGTGCAGGCACCCATCCTAACGTCCTATCGGACAATGACACCCACATATGGTTGTCTAGGGCTGTCAATAGAATTAATACAGAAGTTGAATAAAGGGAATTGGCCGATGAAGGGTGTTCATTGTATATTGCCTACCCTTTCCGCTCTTCAGTTCGTCATCGGCCTTTGGAGGGGGTCTCAAGTCGTCGACCGCCGCCCCTTCGTCCGCTTCCTCCACCACCTCCACTCCCGTCTCGTTCTCGTTCAAGACGGCGGCCGATCCCTCGTCCTCTTCTAGCAATGCTGCCTCGTCCTCGGGCACGCCCTCTTTCAGCTTCAAGACGCCCGGTGAGCTGAGTTTAGGTTAGGTCTGGGTGATTGAACGAGTTATGAAGGACGCACGCGTGACTGCGCACATTGTTGTGTAGTCCAGGCTAGGTATGAACCTATGAACATGTATCGAATGCGCTGATAGTACTTTTGCTTATCTGTACTTGCAGACCCGTCGAAGTCGTCGTCCATCTTCGGTGGTAGTCAGAAGTCGCTGTTCGGCGTCTCGGCCACACCCACAACCCCGGTGACGACCAAGGAGGAGGACGAGAAGAAGGAGACCCCGACTACGGTAGGTGGCGGGAGTGATTACGGTAGGGGGAAGAGTACTGCGCGAACTGAATGGGTATGTGGGAAGGCTCTCCGATGACGACACGTAAAGGATCATGGTTTCGCAAATATTTTTGACTGAGGTTGATCCGAAGAGATGCATCCAAGGATGAGATCCTTGGCTGTCTGAGGAGAATGAAATGATGAGCAAAAATGCAAAGTCTAAGAGAGGTACGGTAGTACTGTAGGGAAGGGAATCGCGAACTGACTAATTAATTGTATGCCCTGCAGGTGTTCGGTACGTCGTTCATGAAGGCAGCCGAGTCGGGCACGAGTGGCTTTGCCGCGATGAAGGGAAAGGGCAACATATTCGAGCAGAAGGAGAAGATTGAGGAGGGACAGAAGAGCTTCGCGGGGCTGGCCAAGAGCAAGGTGGGCGAGAGAAAATATGGAATAATGGCCTTGTATACTGGTTCACTAGCCGGCAGGGAAGATTTTGCAATACGTTTCTATGATTTAGCAAAATTTTTGAATTTTTTTGAAAAGAATATTATTTGCAGCCATTTGGCGCACCGGCAGCCTCTGCTGCCCCAGCGAAGAATGACGACGGAGACGAGGGAGAGGGAGGAAATGAGAATGTAAGCTGGGGGGAATATAGGAGGACACACTGACAACCTAGATAGACACCTCACGTTTATGATAAAATGAAGCTTTTTAGCGAAAAGAAAAAGGAAATGCACGAAACTTTTGTTCGTTCCTTGCTTGACAACAACGAATTGTTGGAGAATGGTGTCCATTAAACGGACACTCTGTTTCAGCCCGAAGAGTACGAGCCGGACGCGCAGTTTGCGCCCGTTATCCCGCTGCCCGACCTGGTGGAGGTGAAGACGGGAGAGGAGGAGGAGGAGGTGAGCGCTGGATATCTGAATACCTGAATACGCCCCCTGAAAAGTGTAGAAATCACAGCAATTTTCCGGTTTTACGCTGAATTTGAGCCTGTATTACCACATTTTTTTGCGAAATGTTGAGAGGCTATGGAGTAAATGGGTTGTGGTTCAGGTAAAGTTCTCGAGCCGTGCCAAGATCTACCGCTACGTCAAGGAGAATTCGGAATTCAAGGAGCGTGGAGTCGGCGAACTCAAGGTTAGCAAGCGACCCCTCTTTGCGGTCTGTAGCGTGGCGCAATCGGTAGTGGGCTGCCCTATAGTGCGGTAGGTGGGTGGTTCAACCCCCGGCTCGGGCGATGATGTTTCTCGAACTTAGGACACCTTTGTAGTCTGCTGTCCGAGGCAGGCGATGAAAACAATAGTTCGTCTGAGCTCTTTTGCCGGTTTCTTAGACGTTTATTTTACTGATTTAGTTGAGCTACAAGATAGTTTCTTTGTTCAGGTCCTGCACAATACGAAGACGAACAAGTTCCGCGTTGTGATGAGGAGAGAACAGGTAGGCGTTTTTGTTGAGTATCAATGAAATTTTTATTATTTATTCTGTAATATTCTATTTTATAGGTCTTGTTTAGAATAACGTGTTGATTAAGGTTCACAAGCTCTGTGCCAACTTCCCCATCCTGCCCGATTCGTCGCTGCAAACCCGTGACAACCAGCCCAACGTCCGGACACTTGTGGCTCAGGTTTGGCGTAGTTTTGATCTTTGAGTGTTCTCTGATCTCTGGATGCTCTTTGATCTCTTTTTTTTCTGTTCAGGACTTTGCGGAGGACATGTCGGGCGCGATCGAGATGCTGGCCATTCGGTTCAAGACGGGCGAGATTGCCGCGAATTTTGAGACAGCCTTCAAGGACGCCAAGAAGGTTTGCGAAGGCTTTTTTGTTGTGAATTTTCTGATTTGCTTTTTTAGTCTTCTATATAAGATACGGCGAACTAAAATGCCACGATGGAATCTTGCCACAGAGGCAAATTGGCAAGAATCCTGATGGAATCTTGCCAGTTTGCCTTTGTGGGAAGATTCCATCGTGACATTTTAGTTCACCGGGTCTTATATCTTTTAGTCTTATCGGTAGCAAAAACGTGACATTGTCCTTGTAGGCCCTCTCGTCGTCGAGTGCCTAGACGTCCTCCTGAAGTCTTGCCTGTAGTTTGAAGTATCCCCCCTCCCGACGGTTAATCCTCCCCATTCTCAAGTTTTTTTTTACTTTTCGAGTACTATTGTAGCTATAGCTACGCACATACGTATACTGTAGAATGCTACACACGTTTTTTTCCCCTTGATCGTCCCTCCCTTTTGAAATGATTTATCTTGAACGATATCTGGGACAGCCTTGTTCCCGATATTGACATTGACATAGCCCCCCCCCCCCCCCTTCTCCCCAACCTCCACGTGAGTCCATACCTAACACCCATAGCCTGTTCCATGATTGCTATTATTATTTCTATTATTATTGTTTCCGCTGAATGTGATCACAGTGTATGTATGTGCTTCTTCTCCTATCCCGTTCTCGCTTTTCCACCATCTTTTTTCCCCGCTGACCTTTATTTCCCCTCGCCCCGATCACTCGTCTTCATTAGTCTCGTATACTTTTAGTTAACACACGTTGTCCTCGTTTTCCACATTTTACCCGTAACTGGAGATGTTTTTTTTTGCAAAGTAGTTGGTTGGAACACCGAGTAAATGGTTATTATTGTTGCATCCCGTTGACAGTTGCGAGAAGAAGGAATAAAGTTGCTTACTCTGGACAGATGGCTGGCAAGCAGAAGTTCTCGGATCTTTGTGTATTTTGAAGCATTGAGAACAGGAGAAGATAACTGGATATTGCATTTGTTTGGTCTTATTGAAGCTTTCGGGTTGCGTGTCTGACCCAGTGCTATGGTTTGGATACCGTAAAGTTCTGTTTATTGCGTCGCGCTCGGAACGGTTTATTCGGGATTTGTTGGTTTTTGTTGCAGTCTTCCGCTGAATCCTAGGTAGCCATATCCTAGGCAGTGCCGTTTCTTGCAAAACATTGTAATTGTTGTCGTCTCGAAAGATTCCTGGAAGTTGTCAGGTACGTCGTAGGTATCATCCAGCTCTTCCTATTTGCCGGGATGCACCCATCAATGTTGACTGTTTGCAATGCTTTGTTTCGTGTGCCTGGTTCTAAATGCTACTCTTCCCTTCCCTAAGGGTCTTCGACCGGGTCGCGTGATGCTCTCCCGTATCTCGGTACGCGCCCAGGCGACCGCCGCTGGTACGAAATGCCGTTTCACTTGTCTCCGGGTTTTTCGCCTCTAGGGAAATCCGTATAGGCATTTCAGGGGTAATCGTGAGCTAAGTTCGAATTGAAAGCGATTCGCAAGTGTGATGTGTTTTGCTAGGTGACAGAATTGAGCGTATGGGCTTACAATTAGCCGTCAGAGTAGAGGATGCGAATCGGGTACTTTTGATGGTTATGTTTCACGATCAAAAAGTGAACCTGTCTCTTATTATCTTCGGATGCGCGAAGCATAACCAGGAAGAGTACACGGTCCGTATCCTCTGCGTCAGAGCAGTGCAGGTGCCCCAAATGCTGTTCAGCGGCCGCGCCCAACACGCTCGCGTCGTCCTTCGACCTCCGGGGCTCCCGTCTGCCCTCGGGGCTCTCCGTCACCTCCGTTGACCTCGGCCAACCCATCGCCCATCTGGCCATCGCCTTCCGGTTGGTCGACTAACTCAGTTAATATTGTCAAGTCGACCTCCTGAATCGCGTGCATTTAATCGAATTAGACCATTTTTTTCCGTGATTGAGTTTCATGCATTATTTATAACAAGAGAGCCTTTCTTCGTGTCATTCCTGAAACATAACCCCGTGAAATTCGATGGTCCGACTCGATTCAGGAGGCTTACTGTCGGGTTATCTGTTACGTGAAAAGCGCCACTTTGTTCGAGTAATCGGAAATTCGAACGAGTTGATGGACAATAAAGCTGCGGCGTCTCTTGCACATTATTGTTGCTTCCTTATACCTGCCGGTCCTGGAATTATGACTATTTTTAAGAATTTCCCTAAAGTACCCGCCTCGCATGAGCATTCCATTCGGTTTTTTTTTCATGGCTGTGCTGCATGAAAAAGAAACCTTCAGGATTCATTCATAATGCATTGAATTGATAATGGCACAGAAGTAGAGTATTATAACTAGTAGGCTAAGAGAGTCGAGCAAGTGACTCAATGCAAATAGCATAGATCAAAAATTTGGTGTGAAAATTTACCGAATCAAGGCACTTTGGCCTCTAACGCAATCGTTTTCTGCCAAAGTATGCTAGATTCTGAACTTTTTAGTGTGAATCAGGGCACGTTTATCCCGTTCTCCATTAAAGATCAAGGCACTTCAAAATTCAACGAGGTTATTATTTGATCTATGGCGAATAGCTACAACTAGAGTCCGACGAATGATCGGTGATCGTGTCACCAAAGTGCGAGAATGACTCGAGAGAGGAAAGGAGTGTGAAGAGACGCAGACAACGAATCCACTCTGGTGATCCGATCACGGATCATTCGTCCCCGACTCTAGCTACAACTCGGGAAAATGCCCACATAGCTCTTTCATCGCTGCGACAGCAAACATAGGTCATATAGAGGTCCTACATAGCTATAACAGCTCTTGCCTTGTGCTGTAGCTGTCGAAGAGCTGCTTAATAGATGTACAAGCTATGCAGCGCTAACATGGACAGCACATAGCTTTTTTCATCGCAATAACATAGCTTTTTAAGCTATGTAGTTGCTCTGTTTTGGAATGGCTCGATTTATTTTCGTATTTCGTTTTATTCTGAGTTATCCTATATTCTACTATTATTCTACGCATATCTTCTATGTTTTATTAGTACCTACCAATGATTGAGGATTCTAAAGCTGTCGTGATCGAGGTGCGTTCCCTTTTCTTTTCCAAAGAAGCCATTACAGGGTATAACTATATAAATAGCTATTAGAATTACAGGGTATAACTATATAAATAGCTATAGAATTCAAGCCAGGAGATTATTCACGAAATAAGCCGCTTAGTGATCGAAAACGGGTATGAATTTTGCTTAAAAATATTCATTACAGATTTTGAACTGAACAATAACTTTCAATTACCTTTCTTGGAGTAATTAATTAAAAAGCGGGATATATCGCAGGTATGTGCAAGTAGCCAAGTTAGATGGATTTTCCGAACTATTATCGTATGCACAAACGACTGCTTCTCACCATTTCAACGTAAAACGATCATAATCTGCTTGAGGTATTTTGAAACACTATTTTCATCTCCTCTGAGGGTTGCCGAGTGCCGTCATGCTTACTTATATTAGCTAATAACTGTATGCCCGAGTCGTTACGGTGAATAAAACACAAGAAGAACCAACTGCTGAACCGATTTCTGATAAAGACGTAAATGCGTTGAAAATAGCGTTCACATCAATTAAACAGCGTTCCAAAAGAAGTTCTACATAGCTTCAACAGCTCTTAAAGAAAAAAAAACACAAGAAGAACCAACTGCTGAACGCACATAGAAGCTTTTAAAGCTCTGACAGACATCCTACATATTTAGCTCTTTCATCTATTCAAGATCTATTATATGTTCTGTGACTGCGCGCAGCTATGTAGGAGCAGCTCTTGAAACGCTCTGTCGCAGCGATGAAAGAGCTATGTGGGCATTTACCTAAGAACGTTTTCAGCGGATAAGCAGCTATGCCGTCATTATAAGTTGAGCGTGAAACGTATGCCATCAAAACGACCCGAATGGAATGCTCGCATGTTCTACTCTAGGGTATGAAAACTAAACGCGTTTATCGCGTATTTATCGTCTTACTCTCTTAATTCGTTCACTTTCCTTACCACTCTCTCGGTTTCATAGTGCGGTAAAAAGGCTTGGTTCTCAAAGTCTACTCGACTCTAGAGCACATTGGCATTCCTTTCGGCGCATTTCGACTACTGCTTTTGGTGGCAAGACGCGTCGCGGTTCTGAACGGTGTATGAAACGTATGCCATCAAAAAGAGCCGAATGGAATGCTCTAATAGTCGACGTCCCTTCCCCTCTTGCAGTGCGGGATCCCGTTACCAGTCTGCGGCCGAGGCAGGCTTCGTCCACCGCCTGCGCAATGCCATCGGAACCGACTCGAGGAGAGCCAAGGGAGTGACGATGCTCTGGCAGGTACGGGGAGATAACTCGCTTTTCATCTTTGCTTATGGGAAATTGTTGGTTGAGAAAGGGCTATTGAGGTGCAATTGTTATTAAAAGGAGAGCCGCATCTTGAACACGCTCGAATTACGATTGTTGTATTCACTGTGCACAATGCTGTGCATGTTCTCAGCCTACCGTAATCATCTCTCCTTTCCAGTCGGGAATCATCGGTGCCGATGTGCAGGCGACCGCCGACCGCGAGAACTTGATCGTCACCATGAGCTTGGTGAGTCGGGTTTCCGAATTAGGAAGCTACGGTGTCCGGCTTTTCCTGAAAATGTTCTATTTCCCGGATTGCAGCCCCGTACGCACGCGGCGCTCGGCGCGTCGCTGCTCTCCGAACTGGCCCAGCCCAAGCTCGAGCCGTGGGATCTGGAGGAAGCCAATGCGGCGGTCAAGGTGAGGGTGCGCCATACATGGGCGTGATTGTCCACACGGACGTTAGGATGGGTCCGTGTGGACAATCAAACGCGTCTGATAATCGCAGTGTAAAAGGCTTGTTCGGGTGGCTGTTTTTGATTTTCTCTACTTATGTAAGGCATCGTGCACAAAATATTCGGACAACACTAGTCCATGTACCGCACGCAGCGCGTCGTGGATGGCGCGTCGCGTTCGGCGGGAATTCGAATAATCGCTAATTCGCTTTGCAGACCGACGTTGCCCATCTGCCGACGTGGGAGAAGGTCAGTCAGCTGCTTCACGAGGCTGCCTTCAGGTAGTTATTTGATTTGCTCACAAGATTTTTGCCGGACGCGGGAGATCAGCTGAAAACTGAACTTGACCATTGTGAAAGTTCTCGGTCACTGTCCGAGAGCTTCATTTGCTATAGTTGAATTTGGCCTTGCTTCTTGTATGCATCTATAGATTCCTCCATGACTATGATTGATCAGCCCCTCCCCTTCCCTTCCAGAAACGGTCCCCTCTCGCAAGCACCCCTGATCGTGTGCCCGCACGCGGCCGCCGCCGGCGCCAACTTCCGCGCCCTGCAGGACTACGCCAACTCGAGACTGGTCAGACTGAGCTTTGATCCTTGATCTTTTCAACTTCCACCAAATCTATCGTTTTAACTCGAATGGTGGATTTTTAGCTTTGTAGTATGAATCAAGACACTTATCCATTTATCGATGAAATCATGGCAACATTCACCGATATTACTCTGTATCTGTGATCACCGATCTACGATAGCAGTTGATGTTGACTACAAATACATCTTTACCTTTATCGTTTACGGAGTGATCCGTGCGAGGAACAGGGGAAACGAGGGGGGGAATGGATGAATGGTGATGTGTTCAGGTGGCGCGCGAGGGCTCGGTGGTGGGCGTCAACGTGGACCACGGCGAGCTGGCGTCGTTCTTCGCCGAGAAGGCGTACATTCAGGAGGCGGCCGGACGCGGCGATGCCCGTAGGCTATTCTTTCAATATTTATTCTGTTTTTTTTGTTTGCTTTTTCCCTATTTCCACAGCATTAGCGACGAAAAATTGTGACGAAGTAGGGAGCACGTATTTATGCTACCGGTGAAGCGTCTTTGTGACTTTGTGATTAGCTTTTTGCGGTTAAGGTTGTGGCAAACCGGAGCGCGCCGTCTTGGGTTAGGCGCTGATCCATTCTGATAGCATAGCCATTCAATGCGAAAAAAACAGCGGTTCGCCGGCACTAGTTGTAGCGTTGGCTTTATAGCCAAAGCAAAATGAGGGCGCAGTCATTGTCAGTCAACAGCTCTTTTGCGTATCTATCGTACACTCACTCAGTGTAGCGTATCCCGTTTGCAGCCCAGTCCCAGTACTACGGTCACGGGGACGCGCGACGCGCGGCGTCGTCCGCGTCGGTGGGCGTCGCGGTCGCGGGCGAGGCCGCGTCGCTCGCGGACAGCCGCGGACTCGCGGCTGCGGCTGTCGTCGCCCAGCTCATCAAGAAGGGTCAGTCCAAGGGGGAAGGGGGGGGACGATGGCTAATAATCAATCAGTTGAAAGTTTGTACGATTTTAAAGCTTCTAATATAAGTTTTTTAAAGTTATGAGGTGACTTTATATAATCTTGTATATAGATAGATAGATAGATAGATAGATAGATAGATAGATAGATAGATAGATATTGTTATGGGGCATGGGGATGGGAAAGACGATGCGGAGGTTTCATATAATTACTATTAGGAGAATTGCAGCCCTCCCCTCTGCCTCGGCCTTCTACCAGCCCTACGGCGACGCCGGTCTCATCGGATTCTACCTCGAAGATGAGGCTAGTGCCCAGACGACTGACAAGATAAAGGCTGCAGTTAATAAGCTGAGGTAAGAATGGTTAGGAATCGTGAGGATTGTGGAGGGTGCTATTATAGTGCTATTAAAGTGATTATCGGAATTGGGGGGTTACGGTGCTATTAAAGTGATTATCGGAATTGACTAATTGTGAGATGTATGCATAGCACTTCGGGTCATATTTTACAGCGGTTGACTACGGTATGAGCTTTATGGCATTCCATCCAGATCCCTGGCTGACTCCGTCAACGACACGTCGGTTGAGGCCGCGAAGGCGGCCGCGCGCAACGCGGTTCTCGTCCGCGCGGATCGTGGAGCGGAGGTGCTTATTAATTTTCCATTTCCATTTCGTGAAAATGGGGACGTCTGAATCAGCTGCTCCTGTCCATATCAAGCATATCAAGCTGTCCATATCACATATCAAGCAACCTAAAGAGTGAATGTTGTTCAAAAGTGGGTTGTGGGACCCTTGAGACTTTTTCGTTCGCCAATCTCAAAGCTCGCCAATCGATACCATTTCGTCCAATTAGGCACTTTTTCCAGGTTTATGTTTCACTTCATACGTATTACGAGATGTGATTCTGCTAATGTTGGGAGTGAAACGCAACTAGCGAAAAGCGGCTATCGGTATTATTCACGAAAAAATTCCGTCAGTCGACTCATTCCTACTTTGTCTGCAGTCTCTTCATACCGCTTCGCTCTCTCGTCGGAAGTAGGAATGAGACGACGGACTGAACATTTTCCTCAACCATATCGATTCGCGGGCTCTTCTTGACAATGAGACCTGCTCCCCATTCCAGCTCGCCTCGTCCCTCGCCGCCTCGGTCCTCTCCCCCGCAAAGGACCTGCACTCGCCGGCCGACGTGGCAGGACTCATCGATGGAGTGTCCGTGGCTGACGTTAAGGAGGTATTGGCGCCTTGACAAGCTGTTCATGGAGTATTGTTAGGGACACAGTCTTCTAAATGTTAAGCGAACGAGCTAAAATGCTTAGGATACGGTGTTTTCCGTGCTAGAGTTCCTACCCGAAATCAGAGTTATTTTTCGGCATCTCGTTCGCTTAGCATTTTCACTGTTGTCAGAAAACCGTGGGGAAGAGGGATGTATCAAATGAGAACCGTCGCTTCATAACCATTTGTTTGAGAACTGATTGCTTGAGAACCGTCGGATGAGAACTGGTCGTTTGAGAACCAGAGCTGATTTACGCATTTTTGTCTGCATAGATGAGACAAATGTAACATATTTGTGATCCTCATCACATATAAAGTAGCAACCAACACTTGGATCTTGAAAATGCTAAGCTTGATGCTCTCCAACATCCCATTTCTAACTCGGTTCTCAAGCATTCGGTTCTCAAACGACCTATTCGTCATTCTTGGTTCTCAAACGACAGTTCTCAAGTAATACATCCCCGTGGGGAAGGCAATGAATATTTTGCTGAACAACGTGAAGTTAGTGTGTGATCGATTGCCATTCGTGGGGTACGGAAGTATGGCTGGCTTCTGCAATCCGTATTATTATTCGTATTATGTTCTTATACGTATTGCTATTATTCTTATTATCAATATTTTAGTATTATTATTTTTAGGGAGCACGGAAGGCCGGCGCCCAGCTGTCGCTCGGTGCCGTGGGCAACACGCGACTCGTACCGTATCTGGACGAGTGCTGAGAGGATTACTGTAGTTTACGAGATAGATACGGTAGTAGGGCGACTGCTACCAATACACACACCGATGGTTATCGATCAATTGTAGAATATCGAGAGTAACAGTGATAAATGGAGATGTGTTTGGTCTGGCCAAAGTTGCAAGTCAATGAGAATCATAGAATCTTTAATTTTGTCGACTTTCGACCAAACAGGTAAATAAGTTCGCTAGGAAGAGAATAACTTTATCTCCGCATTGAAAGGCACTGTCCCAATTCTACTCTCGTCTCTTCCCTTCGATCCCTTCAACGGTACACTGCGGGATAGTAGGCCGACTGAATCCAGTTAAGGTCCTTCAGAGGCCCCGCCTGCGTGCCGTTGCCCACGCGAGTCGTCGTGCCTGCTAAGTTTATTTATTTATTTTGTTAAATAAATAAATTTAAAAATAAATAATATTACTTCGCCCTAGTAATGTCTGCTCATCGCCAGCTTTCTAGGTATAGAACAACTATGGGTGAGAGGAAAAGTACCAGGAGAGTTCAGACAAAGTAAGAATGAGTTTAGTGACGAAACTGTTTCGTCACTAATAGATGTAACGAACGTACCGGTAGGAGGCGTCTCAATAGCCGTATGCACAGATGTGTTAGAGTAGGAATTGACCGGGCGACCGAAACTGCCCGAATCGTCATAGAAATACGCGTAACGCCCGTCCCAGGTTATGCCTGCAGGGTGAGATGGTTCCTGGTTCTTGTCGCATAAAACTCAGCATCTAATGGCGGACTATTTCAATCGCTTTGCATGAATTTGTATTCTTCGATGAGCACGGGTTAGTGGGATAGGAGCCAAACGAGAATCAAGAGGATACTCGGGGCAACTCGGCACTTCTGACTGAGTGCGTTTTTTTAAGGAACATTTGAAGTCCTTGATATAGACCTCTCGTATCTATATCAAGCTTCCTCTCTTTTGGACCCGAATCCGATGTCAGTCCCAATAAAGGTGATAAACCAGGAGGGGGGAGCATGAGGGGGCATGCGAAGCACGGGACGGAAGATGTGAATAAGGGGATACGGTAGTCGAGGAAGAAGGAGTCTATGGAGATTAGTGGGCGGCTTGATGAAAACTGACCCTTGACCTCGTCAAAGAAGGGCTGGCCGGGGAACCGCGCGGCATACGCAGCTTGGTACTGTGGCGGGGCGAGGTAGCGGTTGCCGAATCCAGAGCCGATCCGTGGAAGGGCCTTCAGGCAAAGGGATTGCATAGAGTTCTATTGCGCGTGAGTTACATCATCGAACACTTAAAACAGAAAAAAAAGATACGGCAGATTACTAGGTTCGGAAAACAACCAAAGAACCATTCTACCGTATCCTACCGTACCCCTTCCCCGACCAACCTGCCCTCCATACTGTTGTCTCTGTGGCCTCGGCTGGAATTGTCTCCCAAATTGGACTCCTCCTTGGGGATATCCACCATAATTCCAAGCTGCCGGCGAGTATTGCTGGCCAGTCGGATAGCACTGACCGCCTTGCTGAGATTGGAATTTCTGAGTCGGCAGCAATCCTGATTATGCTTTCGTTGTTGGTTACAGTACCCTACGGTAAGAATGGATGAGCTCATGCCTCTGAAGAAGCCGTGGAATGCTATTGAACATTCTAACTTCAAAGAGAATTACGGTATGCATTCGAGAACTTTCCTGACCTGGTTGTATCCCGAATTGTAGGCCATGAGCGGAGTGAAGACAGGAATGAGCTCTCGCTCCGCCGCTCGTCCCTTTTATACTCCCTCCGAGATAACTCCTTCTCATTCCGTAAATCGGATTTAGCGAAGAGCGGTTCTCCTCCTACAAAAGATGCAGACTAGGGATTAGTGTTGGCAAAATTCGCGAAAGAGCGGTGAGGAACGAAGAGACGCAGAGATAAAAGGAATGAAAATGAAGTATTCTCTCCCGTTTTTGCCAACACTAGGTAGTAGGGATGGCAGAATGGATCCCTTCATTTTGAATCCCTTCGCAGAAGAATCAGAAGAATCCCTTCATTTTGCCTTCTCTAATGCAGAGAGCTACAGACTACGATCATTTTTCGAGGGCGAGAACGACAGTAAGCACGGTATGTAGGCCTAAAGACAGGGATTAGGTTCAATTAGCGTAGAATTTCCGTTGTCAGTCCTTTATCTCATGATAGTAAAGCGAGTGTGCTCTCACCATTGCCCCCTTCCCCTCGTTCCAGATGACCCCCGCCTACCCTATAATGCCTCTGACCCTCGCATTTGACAAGATCGCCTCCTCTCGCAGGGAGCGACACTAGATGGCTTCCCCGTTCGGGCAGGTATATAAGGCCGACCGATCACTCATCTGATCACTCCTCTGACCATCTTAGAACTAGCCTGCCATCACTTATACATACCCCGTCTCCGTTATGCTTCAATAGGTTATGTATGCTACGTGTTCGTACGTCTCGACTGCTCTCGTAGTTCTTCACAATTCCCTCATATTCAGTCAATCTCTCGTCGATCATGTCGCTGTCCGCCTCGTACCAGAAGGGTAACGATGAGATGTCCGCGTTTCTCGTTCACCAGTACGCCAGTCGTGTGGCGGACACTCTGGAGAGCATGCGAGAGGCGGTGGGTTATAGTGGAATACACCGGTCCGTCAGCTTCTTCCGTTCCAAAATGAGTAGCGTCCAATTCTCTCGCTTTTGCACACTCTCTCGCCAGATAATCGGAATGATACACTGACGGAGCTTTTTAATCCATTATACATTTTGCTTTCATCCAAAATCCCGAAAATACTAGTCGCCATAAATATAGACTCACATACTCTCTAGATTGATATGCTGAGTATTGAGCCATTATAACAGCATAAATGCCATGTCTATTTATACAATTTTCAGGCAGAATCGCAGTTTCTCGCCTGCGCCTCCATGCAAATGGTACGCCTTTCAAGCTTCATAATCCTGCTATTCAAATATTTCTCTACTTTAATCTAAACATAGTTTGATTAACATCAAAACATATTTTTTTTCTTTCAGTACATTCTCGAGAGAAACATGGTCTCGTTCTGGCAGTCGTTCAGCGAATTCCACCGTTTCTTCTACACGCACCGTAACAACGCCAAACTGGTCAGTTTGTTTTTCCTTCGCTCTCCACTAAAGCACAACTCTCTCCGTGTAGTTAGATTAGAAAACGTTTAGTTTTCTGTAATTTCTCAAAAGCATGAAGCGATTCAGATCCAAGCCACATGCCAGTACATGAAGAACTGGTTCCCGGAGGGTTTGGAAGGATGGGAAGAAGAGGTTGCGGAGATGGTCGAGAAGGCGGGAAGCTTCCCTACCAACAGGTTCGGACTATTCCACTTATCTAATGTTATTTGACAGACTTCGGTATTCCCAACATAATGAAAAACATTAAAACAGTCCAAAAACGCACTCTACAGAGTGTAAGCATTAATCCATTTTGATCATAATGTTATCGTAATTCTTGAGAATAGAAATGGAAGGCGAAATTACAGACACGATCGTTTAAGTCAACGTGCACGAAACATTTAAAATGCACAGCGAGTGGCGAACCGCTACGCGTACGTGACGCGTATTGAGAATGGATTTTTAAGCCAAAATCTGACTACGGTATCGGCTCTCTAAAGGGAAGCGCTGTCCCACAGTTATGTGTAGGTTGTAATCGTACGTGACAGAGGTATTGTTTCAGTGTCCAGCACCAACTCAGAGCGACTGTGCAGTACGCGAAAGATCTTTTCGTTCTGCACTGAAACGGATACGCCACGTTTCGCGAGTTGTTATGTAAATACTCATCTTACTCGTTTTCGTCTTTGTTTGTACATAGTCCGCTTGTTGGCTGTTCAAGTTTCGTTGATAAATTTTGTACAAATCAGCTTCGTTGATTCATAGACATTTGAATGCTGTAACGGGAATGGGATATCTGTCGTCCATCTACAAGTCATGGTCATGCTAGATCAATTTTAATTCTTCGCCTCGTCGAAAGTCCTCTGGATGGGAGAAGGGTCCAACGAATCGTTCAGTCAAATGCACCATCGACATTCGGATATCATTCCGCCAGTAAACGTATTTCTACTTTCTCTGAAATCTCTTCATACCACTCCGCTCTCTCTTCGGAAATAGGAATGAGGGCAACTGAGGTAACAGTTTCCTAAACTCTACTATGATGTCCGTCTGCTGCAACATTTGTTCCCGAAGTCTGCGGCCAGAAATCTTGCTTTGTGAACGGTTCTGCGTGGTCCACCTTTGCATGTTTATTCGCTTAGTAGTCTAGGATACACATCAAAAGCATGTACTTTCCATCCTAATATGGTTAGTTAAAACCGTTCCCTAACATATCCTCGAACCCCTTCTTGCTCTGCTTGCTTGTATTCACAGATAAGGTAGGAAAACTCGAGATTGAACTAAATTTTTCAATCCATAAGCTTTTCTCAAGAGATTTTTCTGATTTCTTTCAGAGCTTTATAAGCGCAGAGAACGACAGTTTTGAATACGGCAATAGCTCCGTTTTTCGCCAGCCTCTAACTATTTCGAAAGACCCCCTTGACGAGTGTAAAATAACGTGTGTGAATGAACAGGTGTGATAAAGTTATCGACGCATTGACTAAAATAGCAAAGATCTGTTTCATCAAATCGGCATTTTATCAATAACCATCGTAAACTTACAAAGATTGAAAAGGTTCTTCCTCGGGTATTGTTCTTTTGCGCGATTTAAACAGATCATAATCGCATTGGGTGCAATTATTGAAGGATTGCGAGGCAGTCCACTTTGCGTTGAATACAAACGAATACGTAGTTCCGGGATCCGCAACAGGCCGATGTTTGCGTGGAACAAGTGGGAATCTACACGAGAGCACTGTGTGCTGGTACGCATTCTTCTTTTTTATATTTATATTTTATCCTTTTCTTCTGACACTTACATTGCAGATAAGCTAAGCTCCCGGATTTACATATTCTTTTTCAAGTCCTCAATTTGTATATATTCCTATTCAAGTCCCCGATTTGTACATATGCACAAGCTCTCATAGCAACATGATGTTACTACTCTGTTGGTTGGGATCTACGTGGCTTTATCCAGAAATCCGCTTTTCTAGCTTAGTAGTCAAGGAAATGAAAGTATAAGCTTTTTTATTCAAAACTGGCGATGGTTCCTATATTCTTCTCGCTATATTTGCTTACATTCATCAACAAGGTACTCTGAGAGTTACTGTTATACGTCGCAATTTTATTACCCTTTCAGAGTCTCATCAGGGCTGCAGATGAGTGTTTTAAATATGGAAAAAGTTCTGCTTTGCGTCTACCTCTAACGAATGCTAACGCAACCTTGGATACATGTCAGGCCCTTTGTTTGAATGAAGAGGTAAAATAATTCGGTCATGTCTACCTATTGTATGGTCGTATCTCTGAAGAATTGCGAGGCTTTCTACTTTGTCTCGAATACAAGCAAATGCGTGCTTCTTGGAGCGACTACGAGCAACCAATGTACGCAACAAGTGGCAATCTACACGAAAGCTCCGTGTACCGATGCTGGTATGAAATATCTTAATTATTGGAAGAAAACGGGATAAGACGCAAAAAAATCTATACCGCAAACTCTTCGTAATTTACTGCAATGGTGAATCACTAAATATATTTATTTCATTTTAGACTCTACAACTGCGCTCTCAATGAAAGACACAGAGACTAGGGAACCTACGCCGAGCTGTAAGTCTTGTCAAGGGTTGAACAATACAATGAACCATTGTCTTATCTGTTTCTGGATTAAACAAATTAGCATATTCTTTCACTTTTGCACTGTAGAAGGGCACGGTTGCAGGTACCGTGGTTGGATAGCTTACTGCACAACTTTTTCTAATACTGGTTATTACAAGTTCCATGAGAGTTGCCCAAAAGTACGCAAACGATTGCGAACTGTCTATGCAAATACGCTCGCTGATCTACCTATCCAGCTTCAATTTTCTTACGATTCTACTAATTTCTGCCATAATCACACGTAAGGCGTGAATTGGACAGCGTAATAAGCGAGAATAGTTTGTTATTTCAATCAAAGTATTAAACCGTTCCGTTTTCGTGGACAACTCTCGTGGAATCTCTAATAGCTCACCGCAAAATAATATAGTAGCTAAACAGCGCAATCTCTGTGCATAGGAAGGCCACTGCAGTAAGCTACCGGCAGTCCTTGCCCACGTACGCTTTTGCACGCTTTCTCGCCCGATAGTTATCTACCAATTTTATTGCACCATGTCCTTGCAGCCTGTTGCTATGCCTCCTTCGACTACATGTTCACTACATCATGCGACAACTGCTCCACAAACTCGTCTTGCATGGTGCTCGTGACATTTGGAGGGGCGTACCCGGACGACGTATGCGCAATAGCGGGCCACGATCAGGGCACGCTAGTGATGGTAGGGCGCTTTCGGTGGGTCGAAATGGGGGTCGACAAATGAAATGGGGTC
>LS847063.1:30785-42904 GCA_900490955.1 Micoletzkya japonica | reverse complement strand
TTTTTCTGACATCTCTAAACTCATAGATTTTCCTTCACATTTTAAGTAAGCGCAATTATCTTTTTTCCGGAGATGGTTCTTAGTAAGTAAAGGCATCCTAAAGCATTTATGGAAGGAATCAATTTAAATTATCAAGATATTGCAAATATCAATATTAGTCGTTATTAGTTAATCACCCAACTGAGCCGGCCGTTAGGCCGGCCTAGTCTCATATTATAGAAAGTAAATTTGTCATAAGTTATGACTCATAACTAAACTACGTAGTGGCCATGTTTCAGGGTGTGAACGGTAACTGGACAGAGGTGGCACAAGAAGTGAAGTGCTACAATTCTACCGGATTATGGGCAAACGAATATCCTGTCTCTGAAGTCGTATTTGGATGCCGTTCGTGAACCCTCCTTACACAAGCTAGACGAAAAATGACGTTTACAGTACATCGAATGAACGGTGATATGGTCACAAAAGGTCTTTAATTGTCCCTCATGCCCTCACCCGGGTCCATACCATTCCAGGGGGTCTCGATAAAATTTTTTTCAGAAAGTGGGTGTTACCCCATTGGCAAATGTCCGCCAAAAGTGAGGTTTACCCGCTAAATAGATTTTTCTCATTGTACAAAATTAAGTTTAATTTCCAGACTAGAATTACATGAACTTTAGTTTTACTGGGGTAATTTTCTTGATCGAGGCGGCAAAAAAAAGGAAAAAATTCAGTCAATTCGTTCACATTCCCAGTCCTAGCGTCAACCAATGAAAAAGGCTATGTTAGATGGAAATTCTTTTGATGCAAGATGAAAAGAGAAATAAGAAATAAGAAACGAAGGATATCATGCAAGACATAAATACCAAAAAAAATTCTGAATAAACTGCGGCCAACGCTCCCATCCATCGACTAGCACTAGGTCATGTCCATGATTAGCCTACCGTATACCCTGACGTGTTAACCTCTCCATTTGGGTGTTCAATGACTTTCCTTTTAGCACCCGTTAGTACCATAATTTTTCTCGTACTCGAAAAAATAAGAAAATGTTGAAGGGGAATAAAAGGAATCGCTACATCAAAAGTGTCGATTTGTGTCTATGACAAAAAATCCTGTTAGTCCCCATTACATTTGTCCTATGCAGAATTTCATGGAGATTAACTAAATCATAACGGGGGGTAAAAGGAAAAATTCTACTTTAATTTCAGTTTGCGATAACTATCTCCTGCCACCTCTACCGTATGCATAGTGTCAAATTTAAGCCCCGCTTATTTTTATTATTATTTTTTTATTATTAATTTTGCTATCTAATGTATTTGTTTTCTACTCCTGTTGCTCTGAACTAATCCATTTTAGCTGTCGAAAGCTAATATATTGGGGTTTCCCTCCGGATTTCATCAACTTTTGGAGTTTACCCGTGTCTAGATAAATAACCACGTTTGATCCCGCCAGACATTTAAAATCGGAACATGCGCCAGGTATACTGTAACGGAATTTTAAATTATCGCCTGTTACTTTTCGCACTTTTCGTTGCGGGAGTACGCACGCCTAGAACGGCGACGAGTATCGCGTGCGCGTTTTTTCCGATTTTTTTTGAATATCAGAACTCTCGAAGCGAAAAGTATCACGAACTGAAATTTGGCCATGTTCCATGCCTAACGCACTTTAAATGTCTGCTCTGGGCTCATTTAAACGCTCGTGATAACGGTTGGGCAAAGGTCCGCCAGCCGTCTCATTCCCATTTCCGGCAAGACAGCCAAGCGGCATGAATAGAGCGCAGGCAAATTAGGAATGGAATTACTGACGGAACATTTTAGTCAATGATTTCACTATTTCTTTTTAAAGGGCCCCTCTGAGCAGATTGTTATCCTTGAAGAGCATATTTTGAACATTCCTTCAATTTTGCCCTTTTAAGAATACATATCTCTCCATTCCTTCAATAAATGATGCCTACGAATCAGACCGCTCGCGCGCTACAGTATTCGCAGATTCGCGCGGTCCCTGAAGAGCAATGTAACTTTGCATAACACTTCTCGCCTCATTTCAACCGCGGAGAGTGGCGGGAAAAAGATGAAAATTTAGGATTACAGGTTTTCGACATTGCTCTTTCAGATGAGAGGAAGAAACCAAGGGGTCAAAAAGTGCTCAGAGGGGCCCTTTAAGCTTCAGTATTACATGAGAGCATGGTCAAACGGCCAACCATGATTCTCCCCATCTAACCGACTATAAGCTAACTATCGCAAACTGAACTCCCCCCCCTCCGTCCACTCACCATTTCCGCCTGCGTATTCAATTGACTGTCGTCGCGTCGGATGACGTTTCCCAGATTGTGCGACAATTCGATGGAGAAAGAGGGAAGGCGAAGGAAGCCGCCCAGACCTCCCATACGGAATCTGAGCAGGGAATGGTAACGAACGGTCCTAATTCATCCAGATACAAGTTTCCAGTTTGGAAGGCTTACTGGTAATCGAATTTAGTGTACCTGATAGGCCTGATATGAAATAAATGTAAAGTAAGCCTGTCCACTTATTTTAGCCAGTAGAATAAAGTAGAATCTCCGGAGAAGTGCAGGTAGTAGTTGGTGGTTGCTGGGTGGGGATCGCTGTTCGTGGGGAGAGGGAAGGAAACGACGACACGTCGGACCACGACGCGTCCTGCGCCAACCACACCACATCAGACACCTTCAACGAGGGTTCAGTCTATCGATTAATCATGGCATATTGCATAAATATAATAACTTACGCTCTCGTCAATAATCGATGCAATCGGTGTCGCCTTTTAAAGGCTAACGGAGGTTGAAATACAATCGTACCGCTAGTCTGCACCTAATCATGCTATTTAAGCTACATATCACTTCTCCGATGTTATTGAAGGCCCTAGTTTTGAGTTTACTTCAGTAATGTTTGAATGGCAGGCGGTAAGGCGTCGCAGGGCAGCCCAACTATCGTTGACCCCCCCCCCCCACCTCAAGTAATACTCATCAATCGTGAAAGGCGTGTCCACACTCCAATTTCCTCGCATCGTGCAACTTCTCCCAACACACGATACACAATTCATCCGATGGCTGGTCCAATCGGGGATATCTGAAAGCACGACATCTTACCAGTCGGCGCTCCGAAATTCCGAATGTCTCTGCGTCTCTCAAATTTCCATGCTCTCTCGCCTCCACTCTCTTAATTTGCATACGAATCTATTCTACGCAGCAGGACGTAGTGGTGAAAGGGCACTTATCATTGCCGAAACAAAGATGAGATAGGTGGTGGCCGTGCTCTGGACAGCTGTATAAGAAGCGTAACTGTTACAAATTCAACAGCTTGCTAATAATTATAAAAAGGCACATAACAAACGACTATAATATTTTAGTCGACGTTAACAGTATGCCATCAAAGCATAGATAAAAAGGCACGTCGAAAACGTCGTGGCGTAGGCACTTTTTTCAATTTTTTTTTCTTCAAAATGAAGGCACTTTTCAGTTGCCAAACATGAAACATAAAAGTGAAAGAAATTTTTAAAAAAAGATAAAAGCAAAATGGTGTTGCCTCGTAACACGGTATACGGTATACTGTTGCACTTCGAATCGCAAACTAGCGTCTATTCTCCGGCTCCCTTTTAACAAGGTTTGGTAGAATAAGAGGAAAAGCGTACGTATGATTAATATCTCATTAAAACGCTTTTAGGCTGTGAAAAAAAGCCGCGCAGCGAAAAAAAGTATTAAAAAATGAAGGCACTTTTTTGAATTTTCTTGCCGAAAACGTAGGCACTTCGGAAGCCGTCAACGTGACTTATTATTTGTTGAGTCTAAGCTAAATCAAGACGAGTTGCGCATTGCTTGTTGCATCTCTCCATTCCATCTCGAGAGGGGGGGAGGGGTCGTGATCTTGTGAGCATGCTGGGTCGACTCTCTAATGGTCCTCTTCATTCCCTCTATCTCTCACTATCTCTATCTCTCTAGTCCCTCCACCTCCCACTCCTCTCTCGCATGTCACTAGCCTCATTCAAGCCCACTGTACCCTACAACCCCCCATCCCAGTTGCTGCTCTTACATAGATGACTGGCAATGAGAACTCCCTCCTAGATAGGGGGGTCAATCTTTTCTTACTGATCTACAGGAGCTTCTCCGTAGATCACATTAAACATCAACATGCCTTACCTAGATGACTAGCTCGGTCTTTCTGATCGCTAACTAGATGGAAATCTTTGGAGTTCAATTTAGCCTCTTTGGATTCCTGAATCTAGGCACACTGACAATCGAGTTGAACCCCTTCACGGCAAGGTACGTATCTCCGGGAAATATATTGCCCGCGATCGTTCTTTACACGATGTAAACTAGGATCAGAAATGAGTTACCAGCCGATGAAGAGAAACAGCAATGTGGTGAAGGCGACGCGAGTTGCTGAATGAACCAGATATGCAATTGTAGAAACTCTGAGGCGGTAAACTGAAGCTGAAATATCCATAATCTCCTAGAAAACTCTGAAAAAACGGATACTCCTACAAAACGGGTACTCTCACGCAGGCTACACGATGAAATTGGTAAAAAGAACTATTTTCTTGCCCACGTATGGTACTCATCCCAGGACTTCGTACCTCAGCTAATCGATGAAGATCCGCTTTCACTCTGAAGTTCAGCCAAAAAAGACGAGCCTCCAGAAACGAGAACTGGGACGAGGAATCCTGAAAAGAGACTAATTCAGCAAGGTAAATTGAGCGATTATAGATCCACGAAAACCAGATTGGGGAAAAACTGGAGCAACCTCGTCTCACAGTCCACTATCACTCAATCGGTTGTCGTTGTCGACAATTGTTATTGTCTAGGATAGGATTAGAGGGCAAAGAATATCCTATCACAGTTTTCTATCCACCCCTTCAATCCTATCCCTCACCTCTAGATGATATTGGAGATACGGGCCCCTCCGTCTCTCCCTCATTCTTTCCCCATCCCGCTTCACGGGATGTTCTCTTTCTTTATGTCTGTTACTTGTATGTATTTGTATGCCCTATACTTCTATGTTCAGGTAATAAACCGATACCAACGTTGATTTCCTGCGTATTCCTACACAGTCGTGCTGCACCCTTCTGGGAAGTATTGGTCCGAGAAGCGGATGCCCTAAGTAGATCTGACAATAAAGCTTCATTTATGACCAGTTCTGGTCTAGGACAAGAAAATCAAAAGATTCCAGTAACGAAACAAGAGCTTAAAATATGCGAATCGCAGGCTACGGGAAAACTTTGTGCACATTATTTAGCTGTGAAAAGATGACTCGAGATGCATTCCCTTATTTCAGACCAGAAAACGCCTTCGTTCTTTCTCTCTTCTTCGTTGAACTCTTGCAAAATCAAACACGAACCATACGTGGGCACCGACCCGAAGTATGGGTGGTAGGCCGGCCCAAATTTCTTCGGAATTTTACTTTGGTAGGCCTATATTTTCTATAACATTTCAATTGGTAGGCTCGATTTCGTACACTGGTAGGCCCGTTTTTAAAAATAGTTCGGAGAAGGTTGCCCACGTATGACACGAACTTGAAATTTCCCTTGCGAAACCTGAATAACTACCCATTAATCCATGATCCATCGGTCTGCACAACTCGCAACACTTTCCGTCCAGTTCAACTCCGCGAAGAGACTTAGGAGCCTGAATGAGGGCGGTAAGTGCACATGAGAAAGCAGCGACGAGGACCAGAAAGAAGGAAGAAAATGAAGAAGATTTCCATCCCCCTAATGCATCGCAGCAAAGACGTATTACAGCCATCTGGTACAAGCATACTCGAATTTGCGGCGCTAACAGACGAGTGCTAGCATACAAAAGCCGCAAGCAACGTTCTACTGCCTCAGGCCTGACAATGAGCTCAGGAAAGAAGAAATCGAGCTTCGCGACGACCTTCGAATATCGTGACGCTTACTACGGTATTTAAGGCAACACAGGCGTTGTTTCAAATACCGTAGTAAACCACAGACACTTTTCACACATCTTCTCGTTTTACGCCTTGCAGTTCGATCGTACCGAATGGGATTCCGTGGAGAATTTTCTTTTTTCTCATCATTTCTCGCCATTCTTTTCGCGTCGGCCGGTTGCTTGCTTAGCTTGCTGTGCATGTGCATGTTTTGTGTCCTGTCCTGTCCCGTGCTGTCCTGTTACTCTCGCGTTTCCCGCTCTTGTTTTCCGCGTTTCAATTCTAAAATTCGATGAAACCTCCCTTTCAGGCCCTTCGGTCGTGTCGTCGGAGGGACGCCCGTCCCAGGTTCGTTTTACCCGCGCTGACTGACTTGCGATCGCGAAACTGGGGAGGGAGTGCTTCCAAGTTCTCGTTTTTCCTGGGGCTATTAGTTGATTTCATCATTCAGATGCGCCGATTCGATTCGGAAGACGGGACGCGTCGACGTCTTCATCAGCCTAAAGGGAAGTTATTTACCTTATTATCCCTTCTTTAGTCCATTTCTCCTCCCCCTCTAATTCCTTTCTCTCAGCGCTCGACTACGATGGGTCATCGTGTCAACCTGCCTACGCCACACCGTTGGCTCACCGACCAGGACACGTATGGCGGGAAGGGAACTAATGGGGCATTGAGAGCTGGGGGACCGACCGTGTGGAGCGAAAAAAAATGAAGAGAAGCGTAGGCCTGGCGGTGAGTTGGCTTTTCTCTCTTATTTTTACGCTTTATTTCTTTCTTGCAAAATAGCTGCTTTGAAGGTGGCCGGATCCTGTGGATGGCGGGCCCGAGAGGGAATCGGGCGTTTGGCTGGAGGCGGAGGCCCCATTGTAAGTCGGTCTTTGGTCTTTTCGTCCCGTATTATGCTTTCCTCATGGCTTCTCTTCAGGCCCGATGTCGAACCCGGCCAGTGGACGCGTCCTCTGCCGAGCGGGAGCAGCCCTGCTGGAGGTGAGTTTTTGAGCTTTACGGTAGATGTCGGGTTACGGTAGTTGGGATGGAAGGTTACGGTAGTGATGGCACTAGTTAAGTGGGCCAATTCAGGCTGTCGAGCGTGCGCGAGGGTCTTCACGCGCGAACTCGCGGAAGGTAAATTTCTTCATTCCTTTGCCTAGTCTAGAAGCGCGCGATAGGGACCAGTAGGCTAGGATGAAGGGGGAAACTGAAAATGGAAAAGGTGAAAATAGAGTGTGAAATTTGGCGGATAATGAGGGTTATTTGCAGCGGTCGGAGGGAGCAGGGGTGGAGGAGCCGGCAGCCGGGTTTCGGCGGGTGTGTGTGCTCCCTTTTCGGAGGCAGCACCGTCGGGGTTCCCGAGGGAACCCTGATCCATGTTCTTTGCTCGATAAAGCATTTTTCATTGTTGTTTACACGAGAAAAGTGACTACCGTCAATTGGAATCGCTGGATACTGTAGCGTGAATGGGGAGGAGGAGCGAATACTGTAGATATTGATTGGAAAGAAAGCGATGGAGTACGGTAGGTCAGAGGTGTTGTAGAATATGGCATGCTCGTTATAGCTGTCGATATTCACTAGGATACGATAGTCGGCAATGGTCTGAAAGCGATGGAGTACGGTAGGTCGTGGGTACTGTAGAATATGGCATGGGTGTCGCTGGCTACAGTATCCTTCATGCCCGGTTAGAACGATAATCTGTGCGTGATATACAAGAAATCTATCACTCTATATGCTTTGTTGTTGCCTGTTATGCTATGCACGTTTCGAACTATTAGATAGGCCGATAGCGAAGCTTCCACAGCCTGGCACAGCAAGCAGTTAGAAATAGGCAAAGTCTTACTGTACTGAATATCGTAATAAAAACGAGACTGAAAGATCATCTTCTCAGGAGTCATGCAAAAAATTCAAAATTAATAGGTACGATAGTCCAAAAGGAGCGTGAAGTTGATCAATAATGCTTAAAAGGGCTGCTACGAGTATGCTAAAAGGGGCTGCTACGCAGCGACGCCTATACTGCTATAGGAAATTGAAAATTTGGCAAATTGCCAGCTTGCCCATTTTGTTTAGCTGTTTAAATACTGCCTTCATTTAGCTTGCTCTGTCAGGCCGTGGCGAAGCATTCGGGAGATTCTGATGAAATTGAGTCAAACACAATCCCGGAAAAGGAGAAGATCAGTATGCCGATTTCAAAAAGCCTTTAATTCAAAATTCAAATGCACGTTCTCTTGTGCGGAATGGATTACGGTAGCCGCCCGACGCGTGCTACTGCGTTTAGTGTGACGCGCGCGTGCTCCATTCTGGGTTTAGCTACTCTGTTTAGTCGGGCGCTAAAGTTAGTAATTCAAATTTCCGTTTTTCATGTTGCATTCGTAGCGAGAAATACCTGTGAGCATGGCAAAACCCGTTATGCTGCGTTTACCCCGCATAGTAGTAGTAATTCGTGCCTAGCTAAAGCGTATCCTGTTATTTTGTCATGTTTTTGGCACATTTCTTCTATAATAGAGTGTCTCAGGATGGCTGAGTCGAGCAAGACTCCATCACGGGACGTTGTCGATCTGTGGAAGCGATCGGAAGAGCTGGCCCGTCTCACACCCGCTCCGGCCTTTCAGTAAGCAAAGCTTTCCGATCATACATAGCACGGACCCGACAGTCGGGGGTGGTAGGCCCCTCATTTTGTCAGGAACCTAGCTTGGTAGGCGCCCTTATTATTCCAAATGCCTGATTGGTAGGCTAACCAAGGCCACAAGTTCTTCGACGGTAGGCTCTAGTTCAAGATAATGCATGGTAAAGCTGCCCACATATGTTTCCGATCCTGCTATTGTGCTTCATTTTGATTACGTCTGCTGTATAGTTTGTACATATAGGATTTTATATTTTGAATCATATAATAAATAAATATTTTGGAGGAAGAGCGACTCGCTGTCAACCGAGCGGTCGGCTGTATGGGTCAACATGTCGCAGTTGTCGCCTTCTGATCGGGTTCGTTCTTCTATTCGACTTTGATTCATTATTATTTTAATAATTGAAATTATGTCTGTTTTGCCCATCTTTAAAACGGCTTTAGAAATGGTCACGACATGTCTTATGATTTCGTTAAAGGCCACGCTCATGTCCCGTCTGTCGCAATCGTGGCCCTTTTCGACGGAGCGCCGAGCTCTCAACTGGCCTGTGCAGGCTGGACTCTTGGCCAACTGCATGACTTCGGCGGCAATCTGTGAGTTTCTTCTCTCTTTTTTTCTCTGCTCTATTGACTTTCCGTCTTATAAAAGACGTTTTATGGTTGTAATATGTCGATGTGAGAGGTGTATTACATGTTGCTTTCCTGCTTTGGTAAGCTTTTCTCCCCCCCCCAATATTCTCCTTTGAGGCGCGCGAATCAACGGCGACATGGTGCTGCTCGACCCGAAGATGGCGTTTTTCGATTCCGTGCGACAGGTTGGCTGTTTGTTCCTGTATTTAGCAGTCCGCTATTGCAATAAAACTGCCTGTTCTGGAGGTTAAAGAGACTAGAACATGAAGCGCTTATTAGCACTCTGCGTAACCTTGTTTACGCGGAGGGCTCGGCCTCGTGAGGCTGAACACTCACAGTAGCGAACGATTTGTGTATTTTCCAAATCCTCCAGAATAAAAAAAAACAAATAATAGTATGCAATGACCTTTGAGGGTCCGAAGGCGCCGTTCGTCATGGGCATCTACGCCTCGGGCGTCACCTATTTTCTCCTGCACCAGGTGAGTAGTCATTTTTTTAGAGTGCCTTTTCCTATTTTTTTCTCTTTTGATCGTAATAAAATGTACCCGTTTTCATTGTGTTTTACAGATGATGCCTCTTTCTCGTACTATATTTCCCTCCTAATCCCTCCTTCCCCCCTCCGTTCAGCTCCTGCTGACCCCTCTGCTCTACCGGGAGGGCGACATCTGTCCTGGGTGTCTCGTCTCTCGCTCCGTCGCCATCTCGCTCGCTACGGGCATCGCCGTCCCGATGCTGGCCACCCCGTATCTGTCGTATTACGTGGTCAGCCTAATCGCCCGCTTTGCCGACCTCATTTTACGCAATACAAAGCTGAAAAAGCTCTGGAATGCGAAGGATGAAGCATTGTTTCAAAGGAAATGTGCAAGAGCCCGCAATCCCGACATTTGAGTAGTTGTTTTGCGCGCGCATCTCTCTTCACGGCAACGGCAGGGTGTGCGGCAAGGCAGACTGTATACCTTTCAAATACTGAGAAGAAGAAGAAAGATGAGATAAAGTAACCACTTTATCGTCAACCATAGCTATGAAGGGAGTTAAAAACAATGATTCAGCTGCTCAACCGGCCCGGCTACAAGTATCCGGCGGCGCGGAACCTGCTGGAGATCTTCACCATGTCCTTTGTCGGCAGCAAGGCGGCCCGCCCGCTGCTACCGTATGCCGTCGCCTTCCAGGTGGGACCCGACGAATTTCAAAATACTTGAGTCGTAACTTGACTGTCAAATGGAGCGCAAAGCTGTAATTGGTGTGGAATTTTCCAAAATAATGATGTGCCCTTGCAGTTTGCCGTGTCGGCCGCCGGAACGTATGCGGCGATCTGGGGCCGAACGAGGTCAGATATTTTTTTATTTTCACATTTTCCTTCTAACCCGAATATTATAGGGCTTAGTAATTATCTGGAATGTCTTAATACAAAGCTCTATTTTAAAAAAATTGCCATCCGGAAAATAGACCCGGCTGTCGCAGGATGTTCGATACGCTAGACGCGGACGTGGAGATGGCGAAGGAGCTGGTGTCCCGGGCCCAAGCTAAGCCCAGTCTGAAGGAGCGGGTGATGGACTTCCTGGGGAAGGTGCCCTTCATCGGGGCCGTCGTGGGAGGGCCGCCGCCTGAGGAGGAACGGGTGCCTGTGTAGGGGGAGGGAGTACGGTAGGGAGCGATCGGTCGTCGTATTGGGTCACGATCATGATCAATTCGTTGACTAGACGTGTGGGCAGATTGCGGTTGAGTATGGACCTTTCATAGAGTAGACGAAGAATCATCAGCAGTGGAGCCTGTTAGTTGACTAGTCAGTATGCGAAAATAGTTTGTTGTTATGTTGCTAATGAGACAAGGTCGTCGCGCTGAACATACGCTTGAGGATAGAGTCGATTATTTAGTTATAGGTACGTATTAGGCAGATAGTTTGTTATGAACAGTAAGCGATCAATCGTTAGTGCACATAGTGTCGTTATCGTTGTCATGCGGGTTTTATCTATGCTTGAAGAAATAAAATCTTTACTATATTATGTTTGGTTTGTTATTTGTGGAAGGTTTCGGCCCTTACTATATCGGTGTTTTGCTTTAATTTTGTTGTTTTGTTTTAATCTTAAACGATACCAATCAAGAGAGATGCCACCGAAGCGCAAGATTGCACGTGAACCGGCCAAGCCGATTGATGGGGATACGGTAGGAGAGGGAGCGGAGGATACGGTAGATGTGGAGTCGCCCGCGAGAAGTGAGCTTTTCCGTGGGGGGTTTCAGGCGATTACTGTTGTAGTCATTTGTGGTTGTGCTATAACCACAGGTCAAATAATAGTGCCAACTGCCTTGGATACGTGGATTCATACGTACTACTTGACCTATGGCACTAAAATTTTGATCTTAGGTGGCACTCCATTACCATGGGAGAAATGTTCAAGCCGGTCTGTTGCAGGTTCGCCGCGACGTCGCGGCCGTCGCGCGAAGATGCCGCGCGTAGTCGACGCGGACGACGCGGACGCGGATGCGGATGGAGGGAAGGAGGCGGGGGGACAGGGAGCAGAGGAGGAGAAGCACGAGGGGGATAATAAAGCGAATGATGGCGAGAAAGGTGGGGATTTACTTTCTTTGCAAAGTCTTTGTGTGTTCGGTTGTATGACCGGACTGTGAAAATGATTTCAATTGCAGAAGCTGAGGAGAAGACGGTCGCGGTTGAAGCGGCGGAGGCTGATGTTGACGTGGAAGAAGAGGAGGAGGAGGAGGAACCGCAGGAACCCATTGTGGTCGAGAGTACGACGGGAGGGACGGGAGAAGGAGAGGAGCAAGGTAAGGGAATGATGGTTTGAGGCATTAGTTAGTTCTCTCTCTTGCAAATTTGGAATGGACTTTGAAGTCGCTCGCGTTGACCAGATGGAAAACGCGTCGCTTTATCTTTTGTTCTCAGAGGCCCCGCCCGTCCTCTCCGTACCCGTGCCGCACGACCGCACGCGGCTCGCGCAGATGCCGCGTCTGACGTCAGAGAGCGGACCGGATCGCGTGAAGAAGGCGAC
>LS905465.1:273491-292583 GCA_900490955.1 Micoletzkya japonica | reverse complement strand
GGTTAGACTACCGAGTACATATTTCAAAGTGTGAAGAATGGCAGAAGACATGGCATCCTCCTCGAATAATTCAGACCGGGGACCAATCCGAATTTAGGTTCAACGAAAATAATTAGCTGAGTGAGTTAGCATGATTGGCCAAAAAAGAAAGATATACCTGCATCTGTTGAGGGAATTGCCTACTTCTTCCTCGGCTAGTTCAGCTCGGGAATCGTCCCAAAATCGGATTCCACAGGATGAACTAGCTGAGGAGGAAGGAAGAACGGCGACAGAGGCGACTGGGAGAAGAAACTAATTTACCCAAAATACTAAAATAGGGCGAAACGAGGCAAAGGTACGGTATGTAGAAATCTGTTCAGGAGTCATCACTAGTTAAACGTGTCACATACAGTACACCCACTTCTCATGTAACGATCGGAACGCCACATTTCATTACAAATACTAGTGATATTCGTTTTCTCATTTTGTTTCTTGTTTTCATGCTTCAGTATTGCATTAGTCCTTGAAGAGAGTGAATTTATTTGACAAGATTACTCAATCTTCGTACAAGGCATTCTGCTCGTAAACTACGAGGTATTTTCCTTTTCATTGTTCTTCATCTTCTCCCAGTCCGCCTTTTTGATAAGTTGTTTAGTTACAATGGGCTTGGGTCGAAGCTTGAATACCAGACGGCGACTGTAAAGTAGTATTTTTTGCAGAGAAAGACTGGACCGTGTACCGTGCAACGGAGTGGGCAATCAGGACTTTCTTGCCATCTCGTTCTTCGGAAGACAAGATCAGCAAGGGTTTGTCGAGTTTTGCTACCTTAAGGGTTACTTTTTCCTTATTCTTTGTTCCTCTTTCTTATAAAATAAAAAAGTGAGTTCGTACCTTTCCTTCCAACAAGTGATGACCCAGCAATAATAGTGCTTCGTTCTTCTCCTTCCTCCATCCAAGGTTACCTCGATAATATCAGTTATTGACTGAAATTTCAGAAGGAAGTACCGAGGAGTTGAAGATCAAAAGGCATGGAAGGATTGGTAATCTCGCCTTGCATCTCCATCAGCATCCACTCCGATACTCCATCTCTTAAAGACAAACTCTTAGAAGAGCCTGCGAGGTATTACTCATTAACTTACTCATTCTTCACTATACGAACTTGCATCGGTTTAGAAGGACAATAGCTGGAAATCTCCTTTTGAAAGCTTTTACCGGGGGGAACAGAAATTTATGAACTCGCGCTTTGCCAAAAGTCTAAAGCGCGGCTCATGACAGCCGGGAATTATTGTATGACTGAAACAATTAAAGCGTGCGGTTGTTATTTTGATTCACTTTAGATTTTGATTTATGTACTTGCTTTGTTCGTTCAGAGAATGCCGGACGAAGCCGAAATAACGATTCATCCAACGGCTGTTGTGTGTTCTGAGGCTACTTTGACCGGACCAATAACAATTAAGGTTCGTCGAAAAGTATTGCGTTTATGGCTACTATTGTGCAGGAAGGAAATATTGTGCACCCTAAAGCTTTGTTACACGCTAAATGCGGTCCGATTATCGTTGGTGAAAACAATATGATCGAAGAGAACGTCGTGATCGAAAATAGTAATGAGGACGGGTCTCCCTTGATCATTGGAGAAGGGAACTATTTCGAGGTTTGTTCCTTGCCTTTCCTCCCTCATTCCTAGTACAGGTTGGTTCCGTCGTTCGTGCTTCTCGAATCGGGTCTAACAATACGTTTGGAATGGAATCTGTAATTGGTATGAAGGTTATCATCACTGATGGATGTTCCATTGGTAAGTGAACTGGACTCTTCGCTTGTGATAACTCTTCTAAGGTACAAGATGCAGTGTTCTCAAGGAGGGAGAATTGCCTAAGTGTACGAGTGTCTTCGGTCCCTACAATGAACGACGAGTCTATATTTGCCCTCCTACCGTAAGTCCATGCCTTAACATTCATTTTCTTTCGATGTGTGCCTTCTTGTTCCTTCTGTACCTCCTGCCCTTCATTCAGTCTCACTCCACTCTATTCGAAGTGCTTCGCAAGATATTCCGTACATATCACCAACTCCATACAACAAAACGATCAACTCAGTCCTCTGCATAATGCTTCGAAGAAATTGTATATTACTGTTACCGTTATTAAATTATTCATGAAAAGTAAAGGATCGAAGAAATCAAACAGGAGATCCTTGTACGAGAATGACGGACTATTAGGATAAGAATGGAAAGGAGGAATAGATTAGTTTGAAGTACAAAGAAGAAACAAACACACCGAAGACCCCTTCACAACATTACGGGTTCGACCCGGAATAAAGCACGCAATTTACATGTGGGATAAAAGGGGAGTAAAGAGACGATTATGGAGGGGGTTCGGAGGGGTCGAAGAAGTGGGGAGTTTGTGCATAGAGTTTACGAAGAGTTGGACGCAGACTAGGAACGTTGGCTTGGCAGAGTTTGACTACGGTACGGAAGATAGAGATGACTTTGTTGAGCAGCCATACTGACGACTGATTGTTGGTTCGTGCCTCCTGAAGAGACAGATAATTACGAAGTAGTGGAAGTAAGGACTGACGTTGATGAGATTGATGAAGTACGGACTGAAGTCGTTGATCCCTCCCCTCAAGTCAGGGGGGATATGAGGCATGCACTCATCCAGACTCTGCTTCATGTACACAACCTGCGACACATCCGAATAGCAAAAGCTATCTTCGTCTCCTTTACCTTCATCGCTACATCGTTATCCATTCCCGTGATTTGGAAGCAAGCGACGAATATGGGACTGCTTCGAATGTTATTCATGTTCTGATTCTGCGCCTCAACACAAAGTGGTTCATTATATGGAAAGAGAGGAGTAGTGAGGGACGACCTGTTGTAGAGTCCTCTGCAGTAGTTCATTCATCATGGAATTGACTCCTCCCATCGCTCCTCTCGCCCCGTATGCATTGACAGTCGGAGGTCGCTTCTCTAGTTCATAATCATCCCATGCTTCCTTGCACTCCTCAACCATTCCTTTCTTCTCCCTTCGTCCCCCATCCCATCATTACCTGTTCACTCAATTTCTCATCGTCCATATTCTGGAAAAGCGTATCATGTTGTAGATACGACACGATGGCTTCTTTCCTCTTATGAAGTACATCAGCCAGAAGCCGATCCTATAACATAATAGTCAACAGAGTCAGTAGGGTCAAAACACTATATGTATCTAATCATCTAAATATCCCTGTGATCATTTCATTTGAAACGTGTAACCTTGGGAGGAGCGAATATGGGTTGAACGTCATCCGACTCCTCGGAAGGATCGAACTCGTAGAGTTCATTGAGATCGTGTCCATCGAAGTGTCGTTGAATCTGAGCCTCGTCCACGACCCTCATCGAAGTCGATTCCTTCGTCACTTGTCTCTTGTAGATCCTCTCCTCCATCGTTCCCTAAACGTCCGTCTCTTCTTCTTCTTCTCCATTCATTATCCCGTATTCTCCACTCTCCCTCCCTTCTTACTTGTGCAATAAATCGATAGATGTACACGGGCTTGGTCTGTCCAAATCGATAGACACGAAAGAGTGACTGAGTATCGTGAGAGGGATTCCAGCAGGCATCAAATATGATCACTCGATTCGCGGCTACCATATTTGTTCCGAGAGAACCAGCTCGAGTTGAGATGAGCATCAATCTGAAAGTGAGACCGTGTTCATCAATAGTGAAGTATATTTACTACAGTAGGTTAGATTTTGCACTTATTACATTCACTGAAAAAGTTAGCTTTCGTAGACGAAAAAGCAATATTCTGGGAGAAAGGGTTCGACGCGTGGCACACATACCGAGCTCGTAAGTTGGATGGATTATTGAAGGCAGTCTGTACAGCATCCCTCTTGCCCGATTGAACGGAACCATCGATTGACAAGTAGTCCCGCCCGTCCACCCATCCCCATTCCTCCCCTGCAACACGCTACTCTCTTCACCATATCAAGTATATTCCGTAATTGTGCTTCTTGTGCATGGTAGCTCCCTCCCTCGATATCCAATTCGCCCCCATTCCATCGTCTTCGTCTCACCTTCTGCATTCATAGCCTCGTGTCCATCAGCAAACCATTTTCCTTCAGAGTCGAGTTTCTCCAACATTCGTTTGATGAGAGAAAGGGACTCGAGAGATTGGGAGAAGACGAGTCTGTAAGAGGGATCAACTCGTAGATATAAGGGATAATGAAACAACTCGAACAAGTCACAGCTTTCTATGTTCACTCATTCTCTAAAACAGTTTGCAAGTTTATCCGAAACATTACTTAGCATTCCTAATAAGCAAATCTAAGCTCACAGTTTATCACCGATTTCTTCGCATTTTTTCATGATGTCACAAAGCAGAAGAAGCTTGTAAGAGAGACTCCAGTCATCGGAATCAGCATTAGAGACCAGTCCACTCTTTGAGTACCAGCCAATGTATTCAGGGGGTGTCTGAATACTGTCATTATCTATTATACCTAAATAAATATCCGCTGTCTTTTGTCGCACCAGTAGTACGAATGGCTGGTGATGGTCAACTAAACTATTAAATCCATAATAAAGACCAATAATGTATCGGTCACGCTGGGGTTCATGTAAAGGAGGTCTTCCCTTCCGCACCTCAGGTCTATCTGGAGCCTCTTCCCCCGCAATTCTCCTTGATTTCCTCACAGAAGCGGAGTTGTTGTGCTTCGAAGTGGTCCTTAATTACTTTCCATCGTCCCTTCCCCTCCCCGTCCCTACCCTTTTTCATCACTTCCCTCTCCACTCTCCTCATCATTACTCGTCACTACACTTTCAGCTTCACTCTCACTCTCGTCGTCATTGATAAAGTCTTCGTCTTCTTCAGCTTCTTCTTCCAATATTCTCTGCAAGGACGCCTTCCCCTATATCATCGATACTACAAACCTTTCTCTCGACTTCTCTTTCATGGATAACAAGTTGATAAGGGTGAGTCCATACCCTCGACAGAACATGATAATCAGGGAGAAGTCTCTTGGAAAGAGACTGTCCATCCTTAAACAACCGCCTTCCACAATCATTTCATGGCATAAAATGTACTTTTTCAAAGAAAACCACAATTATACGTACATAAACCGATAAATGTCCAGGTATGAAAGTGGTACCGTGATATTCTCGAGGAATGCTTTGTAGAGTTGAACCTGTCGTTTGGTCAGTCTCACATAAATGACGTATTCCTGTTTGGGAGGAATGGCTTCAGTGAGTACACGGTAGTCCTTCCTCTGAACATACTCCATTCTTCATTCCGTCTTCCCTTTCCCCCATCCCCTCATCCAGAGTAGTACCCTTTTTCAAAACGAACATCATTTCCCACGAAATACTTTTGTCCCTTCGTCCCCTTTGAATACTGTCTAATTCATCTTTTCCCCTCCCTTACATCAACACATTTCTTGAGATGCTCAAAGAGGACGTGGCATCTTCTCTTCATGAATCTCACTTCCAAGGCACTCGCGTCCTTCGTTCGGCCCTTCAATATCAATCATTCAACTAATAAATACCGAATCCACCCACCTTATTAATAATATTAGCGAATCGATTAGCGAACTCTTGCTTAGTTCCAAGAAGACCCGGCTTGACGAAGTTGACCATGCAGTGATCTGCAATAAGTCAATTATTGATAACTATTTCATGTTCGCCGTAGAGGTGACAATTAGTAAAAGGAAGAAATACATACACTCCATGAGATTGTTCTGTAGAGGAGTTCCCGTGAGACAGATTCTCCTCCTCGTTCTAATCTTCACCATCGTCTTGCTCAAGGCAGAATCGTCATTCTTCAATTTGTGAGCCTCGTCGCAAACTACGAGATCCGGGCCTGTCAATGGAAGAGAATAAAGGAATCGGATGGAATAGACTGTAGTCGAGGGGTACTGTAGGCACACCACGATGTCTAGCTAGACAGTCTTCGTCTCTCACAATTGTACACTCTCTCACTCTCTAACCGAACACTAACCGGGATCCTGTAGATATTCTCTGAAGTGTTCCTGTAGTCGACTCAACTTCTTGTTCTTTTTCGGAGGAGCCCGTTTGTTACTGACTGCAATGCACTCCTTAAGAACTAACACGGGCCGTAATAACTTGATCGTCACTCCAAACAGAATACACAAACCTTCAAGATGAATACGAAGGTCGATGTATGTATAATTACGATTTATGTATACTCACCCTTTCTGTCGTCCTCGTTGAATGTCAGAATCCGAAATAGATCGTACCCAATGATCATAATGGCCGGAGTGTCGGATTCGAACCTTACAATTATAATCTCACATTTTTTTCCACCCTGGTCTTTTGACGCTTATGATTCACTGTCTACAGGATAACAAGCCATAGGTTTATTATCAATCTGAGCATGAGAAATGAGCCACTTCCCATTGACCTTACCAGTTGCGCAGAGCGATGACTCTATCATTGTTATTCTTGAAACTGTCCATTTCTGAGACCTGAAGGGTACTGTAGCATGAATATTGAAAGAAGATATGAATACCGTGAATATAGCCAGATCGTCATCGTTATCGTCAATCCACTTGGCGAACTCCTTGTACCAGTTGATCACTACATTCTTGGGCACCACAACCAGAACTCTCTTTATCTTCTGCAAACAATCTGATCTTTCGTATACAGAGATGGACATTAATTTGCGCGGAATTTTTCAAACTGCACAGAAAAGGTGGTAGAATATGCGATGCCGAGAAATATATTCATTGTCTGAGCCCCAGGGGCCATCTGTGTCGTATCAGTTTTCATTCTGTCGCTGTTTCCCCATTCTCAACTCACCTCTCCAATCTTCGGATGGGACATTATTGTATGGAGAAATGCGATGACCTGCAAAAAGAACATCCACTTCTTCGCTTCGCAAATTATATTACTTCAACATTGAATTACCTTAGCACGTACTGTAATATAGTAGTATTTCATACATCTATTATCCGATGCTTTTGAATAAACTGCATTTCAACTTTCAATATACGAAAAACTCATTCTATTTATAACCACAACAATAATCGTAACTTGTTTTTAATTTATAAGCATAGATTCCTAGCGATATTGATAGAGAAATAGTAAGAGTTTACCTGAAGAGTCTTTCCCAATCCCATGCAATGAGCGAGAATACCCCCTCCACCCTTTTCATTCAATCGATCCAAACTCTCAATTGCCGAGTCGTACATGAATTGAATTCCGTGTGCTTGATGAGGCTTCAGAATGCGAACCTGATGCTCATCGTTCATAGAAGAATTATTTCATGTTCAAATAGATATGTCCTTGTTAACAAAATAGCTTGGCTTAATGGCATGTACTAACAATGGAGAATGGTGCACCCACCAGTGAAGGATGTACATTGACGGGTTGTGGGGGGTCTCCGTTCTTGTCAGGGTCAACACAGACAGCCTTGAGTCTAACGGACGACTGCGACCCCGTGAGGGCTGAGGCCAGATCAGGCCCTTCTGCCAGCTCGATTCCATTGAATTCCTTCTGCTTCACCTCCAGTCGCTTCCGTCGTTCCTGCAATTAATCAAGGGGATGCACGACACAGTTGACACTCATGGACCCGACAGTAGGGTGATAGCCCCCCCCCCCCTCTCCCCCTTAACCCCCTCTTCCACATTCCGCTTACCTTCTCAGCCTTCTCAGCATCAACAGTCTCCTTAGTCAAATCATCCTTCCCCAACAGCCCCTTTTTCTTCTTCTTTTTTTTCTTATCATCCGCGTCTTCCTCCGCCTCAGATTCCGATTCCGATATCTAAAATACAAGAGAAATACAAAATGCATCTAAACATGGATGGTAATTTCTCAATTGCTAAGATTTTTAGCTGTACCGGTAGAATTCGTTTGCGTTCCATACCAATTCGTGAATGAACAATAGGATACCTGTGCCCGTTTCGACCTCTTCTTAGAGGGTTCTTGCCTCTTCTTCCTCCCTCGATCACTCTCCTCAGTATCCGACCGTCTTCCTCTGATATGCACATCATAAATCGACCCCCTTACCGATTATTATCCTTGTCGATCTCGGCAATAGGGAATAGATCACCAGAGTCATCTATTCCCTAGCCTACTAATCAACTCCGTGCCTATTAGACCTCAGGTGGACGGACCACTCCCCCCCCTACCGTATCCCTCAGTTACCTCTTCTTCGTTTCTTCCCTTGTCTTTTTCTCATTCCTCTTCTTGCGTCCCTTATCCCCCTCGGATTCACTAGATGAATCAATCAGCCGCGCTGCTCTTCTAATCAACTTTTGATTTGCCTGTAATATCTCTGTTTCTCTTTACTCCTCGTCAACATAGGAGGACCTATGAATTGTATAAACAGAAAAGCTTCCTCCGATAGCAGAATAACTCACAGCAAAGTCATCTTCATCACTCAATTGCACGTCTTCTTCTCCCTCCGATATTCCCTCTTTATCTTCTTCCACTTTCTTTTCGGCTTTCTTCTTATCCTTCTTCTTCTCACTAAACATTGACATAATAAGAATAAATTTACACTAGAATCAAGATCAACCAAGAACCAATATAGATCATCTCATAGTTCTCACATTGGTGTCTTTCAGTATTAGTCCAAACAATGTTAAACAATGCCAAAAGTAGCCAAACATTGATATTCGCACCTTTTACTGTGTTTAACGGGAACTCATTTATCTCCGACATTCTGTTTTCGCCAGAAACATCTTCAAATGCCCCCCCCCCCTCACCCCTCCTCTTGCCCCTTCTTCCCCGATCGCATCTTCGATGTTCCACTCTTCTCTTTCTTCTTCTCCTCTTCATCTTCACTATCATCCTTAACATCTATCCTCTCATTAATCTAATCTAAATCTTCTTTTTCTCTGCTCTGCACCAGAGAAGCTAGGACTCCCACAGTATGGGACAGTATAGGCGTCCCTCTAGGGTTGGCAAACGGATTCAGAAAGTGCATCATTTACATGCTCTTTCGCCTCGCGTCTCTTCATTCCTCATCTCTCTTTCGGAGTGCGCAGTGATGTAAATGATGCACTTTATCAATCGGTTTGCCAACCCTACGTCCCTCACTTTCGCTAGTGAATCATTTCCGATGAGCATACTGTACCATCTCATCCCTAGCTCTCAGGGGGATAAATACTCATACTTGAAATTATTTTCGCGGTAGGGGTAATTTTCCAGGTGCGGTAGGGTAGCCATGTAAATCGAGAATTTAGTACAGCGGTGGGGGTAATTTCGCACTGCGGTACGGGAAATTTCATAGTAAACGGCGACCTGCGGGCGGGAGGGGTCCTACCCCGTAAATTACAATCAAACACTGTATTTTTCAACTGCCAGCTCTCCTTCCTATTTGCTTTCTACTGTTCTTAACTCCCTCCCTCCCTCTTCACGCTGAGTGGATCTGCGGCACAATGAGGATAAACTTATGGGCCACTTGTTGTAAACAAAACTACCCGTTGGCCATATCATTCATCTAATATAACTCACCAAAACCACAACTTCTTCTACTTTCTTCTTATTTGTTCCATTAGAAGATGAAGAGATCTTTGACTTGGCATGAGAACGTGTTTTCTGAATGAATAGAAAAGAATGGGTAAATGTAGTTGTGACGGTTGTAATGAAGTGGACGGAGGCTGGTACCTTGGGAGGTGTGTCTTCCTTCTCAATTTCCCCTCCCTCTTCTTCGTCTCCATCAGAGTCCAGTCTCCTTCTGTGTCTCCTATAAACTCGTATCTCTCCTCTCTCCTCTCGACTCAATCCCTTGTCTCCTTCCCACAATCATACCTCAGCAATTCATCGGCCGAGTCTTCACTTTCGTCCTTCTTTCGTCTTCCCTTCAACATGCCCTTACCCTATCCTCCCTCATCCCCCTCCCCACCAACCTTCTTCTCCTCTTTCTTCTTCTTCGGATTCTTCGCATCCCTCTTCGCTTTCTTCTCCTTTCTAATTTCATCCATCAATTGCATGTCTTCATCGCTGTAAATTATTCATAATAATATTGATGTGAATTACAAGTGTACCGTAATTAGGAAAACGTATTAGGATTGAATTTAGTGTATTTTTCTTGGTGAGGCCTCCCGTGCAATACCAGTTCCAAATTCAGCTTTTAGGGTTTGTCTTTTTTCTGTTATATCTGAGAATACGCATTGGTACGTAAACAGAGCAAAACTCACCTGATGACATCGGAAGCCACTTCTTCACTGCTCTTCTCGCTCTCCGACGATAAGATGGTTCTAAGCGAGGTATCATCCCAATCGCTAACCAGGTCCAACCTTCGCTGTTTCCTAGCCATCTTGTCTTCACACTCCTCTCTTTTCTTTTTCCCGTTCACAACAGTTTCACTTTTCCGTTTCTTATTCTTGTCCACTTTGAGCGGCTCGGGAGGAATAGGCGACAAGATTAGAATCTGAAAAGCACTGAAACAATGTAAAAATACGGCTTAATTCCTCACAGGTGAAGAGAAAAAACATTTAGAAATGTTTGTATGAGTATCAAATTATAATCTACAGAGCAAAAGAGCTCTCTTGGCCAAGAAAATTGCTGAAAAAGATATACCTCTTCGAAATTTTCAAACTGTTTTGTTGAAGACGTAGTAGGTTCGTCTGCAGTCTGAAATATACCTTACCTATAAAGCTGTAGATTTTGGCCTTTTTCTATGATAGAGTGAGTGATCTGGAACATAGACAAAAAGTACAGGCCTTTTATGCAATATTCTTGAATAAATCCAGGATAAGACAACAATGGCATCACTATTTTGTTTACTACTTCTTTATATTTCCACCTACAGTTTTCTTGTCGTAGCCGTTCACAGAACAACTTCCGTTCGATTTCGAACTTAAATATATTATTATCCTTCAAAAATCACCATTACTACTCACTTTTTCTTCGGGAGAGGTTTTAGTAATTCAGTGAACTTGATACAGGATGTAGCAAGATCTTGTCGAATGTTTGCTTCAATATTCCTTTTCTCTTCTTTGGTAACAGTACCGTCCCTTAGACGTGTCCTCTAGAAGTAAATCTCGATAATTCCTACAAAGTGTACGTACAATGTCAGAGATCGGGTCGAGCACTGTCTTCAGGAGAGTTTCAGCGTTATCGAGTAGTTCGAGGGTTCCCAAGTCAATCGATCCGTTTTCTGTTGTCTGTCCTATCTGCCCATCACTCATAGCACGAACAACATCGAAAGAGTTCTGAACATCACCTTACAAGCCTCAATAAAGATAATATCGAAACTTATATTCTTTTCAAAATAGTTTAAACAATTTGAAAGGAAAAGCATGGCACCGGCTGGTGGTCTGAACTACAGTAACCATGTTTTTTGAAACTTTACTAAACATCGCCCTCTAAAAACCGGTTCCATAGCTGACTCTGGTGTTTTACTTTTTCACTTTATTCAAAATTATTTTTATTTAGTCGCGACATTTCGCTCCTTTCCGAATATTTTACTTCAAGAAAAAAAGAAATGCGTTTTAGTTATTAATCTGCTTCGTATTCTCTATAGAAATATTCGCATATATATTTTAATACTTTCAAGAGCACAATTTTAAAGAGCTTTATTTTTAGATGAAAAGAAGATCGAACAATGAAGGCGGCTCTCAAGTTCAGAAAATACTGCAAAGGAGACAAGATCGAGCCAGATTTCGCAAGAGCGCTAAACAACGTGAGGCGAAAGTTGAAGATGTTGTTGCCCAATATCCACGTTTGGCAAAGGTTACTTTTAATTTTGAAAATGCGAAGCTCCATTTCGTTTCCAGAGTGACTTCTCAACTATCTCTTCATTTGACGAATTTCCGTTATCCGATCAGACAAGAAAAGGATTGAAAGAGGCAGAGTACACTGTTCCAACTAGCATCCAACGGGATTCACTCGCCTTTTCCCTCACGGGAAGTGATCTGGTGGCTGCTGCGAAAACTGGAAGTGGAAAGACTCTCGCCTTCGTCGTTCCGGTACGTTCTCATTCTTATCTCTCTTGGTTCATTATAAATATCAATGAAATATCTTTTTAAAAAGGCTTCAACACGGCAACCGATCAACTGAGCTCGCCCCAAAATAATGAAAAACGCTTTTAACGTTATCTATCGCAAAGTGAAATTCAAACGCAACTTTTGAATGGCCTTTTTGTCGCGCTAATTAGTGAAAAATTAGAAAAATACAATAGAATTATCGAGATTTTCAAGATTACCCTATCACACTCTTCCATTTTTGAATTACCGCCGGGTTTTCATAAGTACTCTTGCAACAATGACAATGAACATCCTCTACATTGACTAATTAACATAATTACGCATTATTGACTTTTTTCAGCTTTTTGGGGGCGAGCGCAGTTGATCGGTTGCCGTGCTTCAATAATGTATACAGTATGCTGTTTCAAAGTAGCTACTACTGTTATAATAGAATGTGCATGTGTAGTAATTATACTTTAGTGAATAGGCATGAGTGAACCGTTTGCAGTTGCTGGAGTGTTTATGGCGTCAGAGATGGTCTAGATCTACTGATGGATTAGGGGCTCTCATCATCTCTCCAACTCGAGAACTTGCTCTTCAAACGTTCAACACAATTAATAAGGTACGGTGAACTCATAGATCAAATAGTAGATCCGACGTAATCAAGGCACTTTGGCCATCCATCAGTTGCTACCTTTATTAATGTAAAAATATGCTGGATTTTGAGCTTATTAGTACGAATCAAGGCACTTTTATCCCTTTCTCCATGAAAGAATCAAGACACTTTAAAATTCAACGGCATTACTGTTTGATCTATGGGTGAAATAAACTGCATCATTCATTAATTTTACCTTCAGGTCGGAAAATATCACGACTTTTCCTGCGCTCTGCTTATTGGAGGTAATCGTCATCTTTAGAGTCTCTAATTCGGATGATTTCATAATAGCAATGTATCAGGTACGGATGTTTCCTTTGAAAAACGACGTTTGCATTCGATGAATATCATTGTATGCACGCCTGGAAGACTGCAGCAGCACATGGATGAAACGGAGACCTTTAATGTGAGTACAATTTGCCATAGCTGCATAGCTTCCTTTCCTAATTTATTTGGATAGCCCTATTTCCATGCGAATCATTGTTGCAGTGCGATAATATGGCTATGCTAGTCGTGGATGAAGCAGACAGAATACTTGATATGGGATTTGCAGGACAGGTAGTTTACGGGAAACTCCTATGTGTCTAGTAAATTATCATATCTCTCTGTTCAAAACGCTCTATTACATATACTACAAATTTCAAATTTTACTTACCTATTTTCCATTGGAAGGAAAACAATTGTCTGATTTCATTTCTTACTTTCATATCTGACAATAAGATAGGGTCTATAAGACAAATGGTCCGTTATTCTATGTAGCTACCGTACTAACAATATTGTGTTTAGTTGAAAGCGATAGTCGCCAACCTCCCAAGGGATCGTCAAACTCTACTCTTCTCAGCCACTCAGACTTCTGATGTCAAGCAAGTCTCTCGTGTCTGCACCAAGGTTATTCTTCTTTCTCATCTCCAATTAAGTCATAAGTTGAGGGATGAAGGGGGGGTACATACATAAGTGTAATTGGATTACTCTGAATAGTGACTTTGATTAGATGTGTTCATTGGAGGATCCAGTGATGGTGTCAGTGCACCATAACGCGACTCATGCCACTCCAGAACAACTGCGGCAGTCTTATCTCATATGCAACGAAGAGGAAAAGGTCTCGCTTTATTTCATTCATCTAACAATAATCATTGGATCACGAGTATTGTGAGAGGATGAAGATGGAGTGTGTTGAGGTGAATATTCTCTGGTCCTTCATAACGCACCACAAACACCTCAAACTGCTTGTGTTTGTGTCCTCGTGCAAGCAAGCCCGATTCCTCACTGAGACCTTCTGTCATCTCAGACCTGGAACTTCTCTTATGGGATTGTGGGGAACGATGAAACAGAATAGAAGACTCAATGTATTGGAGACGTTCGAACGAAGAAAGGTACTGCTCCTATACTTGTTTTACATTAAAGGAGCTCCATTCGGAACCGTAAATTTATTCAAATTACTGACGGATTCGATTAGTTTCTCTTCTATGTCCTCCGCTCTCTCGCTATGCAAATTAGTCTCCATTAACATGACTACGGTACCGAATGGTCCTCCTTTACGTCATTGAGTCTATATTATTCGATATCTTTTTATTGAGAGTGCTTGTCTCATTGCAACTGATGTCGCTTCTCGGGGATTGGACTTCGAAGATATCGATTGGGTGGTGCAGATGGATGCTCCTCCTACTGTAGAAGACTACATTCACAGGTTGGAGAGGGGGAGGGGGTAGGGATGAAATTAGAGGAAGAATCGGAAAATGCACGTATATGCTAGTTGGGCTTTCGATTGTTTTCCTCTCTGCGTTATAGAGTCACCTGTGGGCAATCAATTAGCGAACAGTTAATTTATTGTGCGAGACAAGAGAGAACGCAAACAGCGAGAGAAATCTTTGCACTTTTTTTTCTTCTAAACAACGGTGAAGTTTCAAGTAAAAGCGGGAAAGTATCAGGACACACGGTACCATATGATGGATATTGAGTGGAACCTTTAAGGGTCGGGCGAAGTGCTCGAATGAATAAGAAGGGAGCATCCATTCTATTTCTTACCCCTTCACAAGAGGAAGCTATGACTAAACGGTTGAAGGGCAAGAAAATTCCACTTGTTATTACACGGTAACGAGTTGCCACTGTATGCAATGGAATAAGAATATTCGATTGTAGACACGATCCGAAGTCAATCGAGGATATTCGTGTGAAGATGCAAGGAGTTCTTGCCCAATTTCCTCTACTCAATGAACTGGCTCAGAAGGTTAAAAGGGGCACACTTTATATAATATTCGCAGATAGAGATAGTCTTCGTTGTAGTTGTAGTCTAGAAGGGTAGTATGCAAGGGATGAAAGGAGTGTTCAGTGTGTCGTTGCATATCTTCGATCGATTCATCTCATGCAAGATAAGCAAGTCTTCGATGTTGACGCTATAGATGCCAAGGTATTGTATTCATTTACTTTTTTCCTCAAATAGCTGACTTACGTAGAAAGGGATAATCGATCCTTGACTATCACTAATAAAAGCTCAAAATGTAGCATAATTTGGTAATCATGGTTCATCAGATGGCCGCAATACCAAGATTCTCTATATTGTCAGGGCAAAAAGTGCTATTTGATGTGCAATCCATTTCCTTGATAGGCTCTGGCTCAATCACTTGGACTCGTTGCAATCAAAAGGATTCGATTTCTACAGAAGAGGAAGGAAGGAAAGAAGATTATCGTTAAGGAAGAGAAGGTACTTATAACACATTGGCTGAGACGATCGAGCAAGCCCTGCTCTAGGAATTTTATTTTTTTAATCGCCTGAAATTGATTCTATCCGATGCAGAATTTTATGCTGATTCTAATAGTATAAGTGGTTAGTCGCGAAGAAAAAGGTTTGTACCAACTACACACGAAAAACTGAAGTCGACTTTTCGATTTGTCCTCTTTCATATAATTAACCACAACTTTCTTTGAATTTATCATACTCATTTACATCCAAAAGTGAAAATGTTTGTTTTTGAATAATCTTTCCTGTGGTTTTTGTTAGATAGCTGAAAAGTTAATATTTTTCTCGGAAATCAAGAAAAAGTAAAATGTCATTTTGAAAATTTTGCGGTTTTTGCTCGATTTTGCCTCTTATCATTTCGATCGCAGTTGTTTTCACTTCTCCATACATTTTTACCCCTTGGTGGCTTTTTAGATTTAGGCTGTCAACTGACCGCCTCTCCCAAACATGAGGCCAAAGATTTATCGGTCGCCTTTTCAGCTATGACCTGCCTGATCAGTTTACCCTCATTTTTTATCTCCCTCATTTACGCCGCACCACAGGCGATCAAGAGGAGAGAGGAGAGGGAAGGGGAGAGGGAAGAATGATGAAACATACGCGAAAACCACCCACTTTTTCGATGTTTTTCGATCATAAGAAATTTCAAAACTAAAAATTTGAACAAAACTCAACGCTATCTTGTAGAACAGCTTCTCGGCTATCGAACACATATTGTGGTTTGTGTGTATCTATTGCCGCCCCGGATCCTTTAGGCTTTAAAGATCAACGATTTTTCAGAATTCTCTGCATTTTGGCTGAAAAGCTGTATATTTCATGTGTTATTTACACATAAAGTACCTACAGTTGGTCATAGTCAAATAGATAGTAAGGTAAAGAGGTTTGCTATGCTGCACGCATAATTCTCCGCCAATTCCAATAGACTTTGTTTGGAACTGTACTGCATGTCTGGTGAGTTGTGGCATCTCCCACATTTAGACTATTGCCTCTCTTATGGAAAGGAGTGGGTACAATAGGTAGTCGTCCTACGTAGATCCTTGTGTTGCTGTCCAAGTGAGTCGACTGTTCTCACTTCCATCTTCATCCATCGTCCAATATTGTCCTCTTCGGGGACAGGTAGCTTCTGCCGGCCTCCATGGGACTTAGGGCATGCGACGCAATGGGTCGGGGCATAAGAGTGCTCACGGGCACATAAGGGACGGGACTACTCACTCAGCCTATCTAGGGCTATTACTAGAGTGTAGGACTAGGGTACAGCTAGTTTAGTACACAAAGAAAGATCTTATTGATGCGACATTATTACTAGAAATGAGTTCATCACGCTCAAAACTGTAACTGTTCTCACGAAAAGTAACTAGAAATGTAGACAAGAGGTAAACAAAGAGTGAGTGACTAAAATCTAACCGAGGCAGTTGCGGAGTTGACAGAAAGGAGGGAGGGAGGGGTATCCTGATGTTGTCTTCTGATCCTGGAGTATTCCATGGCGGGTTCCGTATCCAAATCGGGGGGATGACTGACGATGTTGGGTGGGTGACGACTGGATAGGAAGGGGGATTCACTGACGACTGATGACTGGTGGTAACAGTTGGAAGGGGTCAGTCGATTCGAAGGGGGAAATCCTTGGAAGTCGATCCCGGGACTCTCCATGCACCGATATGCCTTTCACCCTTAGGCATAGGGACTGTGGTGTAGACTATACTCCGTTAGATAGGGACCAGAGAGGACATTGTTGTTCGAAGTATGTAGTCTACTTAGTTACATGTGAGATTTGCGGTTTACAGTACGTTGGAGAAACAATGCAATTCCTCAAAAGACGTATCTCAACATTCTAATCATATGAAGCATAATGACTTGAATATGTATCTGACTAAACATTACAACTGTCCAGGTCACAATCGTTATTCATACAGCGTAGATATTCTTGATCACGCAGATAACAAGGCCCAGCTTATAGCTAAAGAAGTGAAGTGGATCAAGGTACTTATGACAGCTTTTCCATATGGTTTGAACGACCAAATTCAAGGCTTTGGACTCATTTCTGAAGGCGTTAGTTAGATTGACAAATGTACACATCCCTATTTTACAATGCCTGTTTCTTCTAAGAGAGAAAATCGATGCACACAGCATTCTACAATATCAAAAAGTGAACAAAATTGATCCAGAAACTAAATTGCGTTGAATAAAAAGTAGGTGACTATTACGAGTGTTTGGAGTCACTACTTTGAGGGTGGATAGGAAAGGGCTACAATTTAAAATTTATTTTAAATGCTTTCCGTGCGGGACCATTCGCAAAATCGCAATTATTTAATTCGAACTACAGTTTCGCTTTTTGATATTTTTGGCTTGGTCTATAATGCTGTGTGCAGACGTGGCAAACGTAGACGAAAGCCTGCTTATAGAGCTAATGGTACGAGCACATTGCAAGACCAGATTGGCAGCCTACACGGAAGAGAACTGTTCATTCGTGCACGCTCGCTCTCTCGCAGAGAAATCCGCCTCTTACTTGAATTCGCCTGCTCTCCTCAGTTTAATGCACTTTCATTTGACATACGTAGTAGAATCCTTAGTGTTGTGTGCAAAACTTATTGGAAGGATGTCTCTAATAACTCTACTGCAGAAAAGACATACATAAACCTTTCTCTTACCTATAGCGGTGAATATATGGATAAGATTCCACTGAACAAATTACTAAATCGCAAGGAAGTAGGATTAATACTCGCTACTATTCGATCAACTGTAATTCCTAAAATCCGAGTAACTTACTCTCTAGAACCTCCGACCAGTCAGAATTTGTTCAATTACAATCATTTCCTACGAAGCCTGGACAAGACTAAGATACAAGAAATTCTAGCTTCGCCATGTATTTGTTACAGGTTTCCCTCCCTTATCGACCCTAACTACTTACATATCTGCTCTGGAAAACCAGAGATAACTGAAGACTTGAATCTCAGATCTATTCTAGCATTCGGTACTAAATATCGGTTGGGTTCTGAAGTCACGTCAGCAGTAGTTAAAGAAAGGTTCACTGACAGTATAGCCCGTATGTTGAAAGGATTTGGTAGACGTGAAAAATGTGACAAGAATACGATACAATTAGCTATCGCTTCTCTTAATTCCTTTATCCTACCTAAACTCGAAAACTACTTAATGCGATTCCATTGCGTTTCTCAGATCACAGAATTGAACAAAATGAAATCAGTGAAAGACATTCATAGATGGTTCGTTGTTACTCCGGTAGATAAGGCTAGCAGCAATTATTCCTTTACATGCAAGAAGCTCTATCTCCAGTTCATGGAGAATGAGCTAAATTCCAATCACGGCTCTGGCAGAACATATGAACCATGTAACACCGATCAGGAAACTATCGTTAGACCTCATATCAATCGTGCCATTACCTATCATATTCCTGTGCCGTCAGAGTCAAATTTACCTAGAATATATGGAATACCTAAGATGCATAAAACTCCTATCAAGTTTCGGTTCATAACGCAGCATTTGACAGTAGCCTTAAGCCTTTATCAGTTGAGTTACAAAAGCTTCTGAAGTTCATATCCTTGCATTTCAAAAGATGTTGTTACCAGGTATCCGAAAGGAGTGGTATTAATCACTACTTTCCCATTACTAATACTATGCAAGTTACACAGAAACTAGCTCACGGCACCAATGAGAAGTTGGAAATATACTGCGCTGATTTCTCTTCCCTCTTCACTAATCTTCCACATAGTGTTATTTCAGCTAACATGAGCAAGTTAATAAGTCTATGCTTCAATAACAGTGGGTGCAGATTTCTAGTACTGAATGGCAATACTGTAAGATATACGA
>LS905465.1:248364-272794 GCA_900490955.1 Micoletzkya japonica | reverse complement strand
TCACTAATCTTCCACATAGTGTTATTTCAGCTAACATGAGCAAGTTAATAAGTCTATGCTTCAATAACAGTGGGTGCAGATTTCTAGTACTGAATGGCAATACTGTAAGATATACGAATGACCCTTCATCAACAGGTAGATGCTATCAAATGGGCGATATTATTATGATGATCGATTATATTCTGAACCACAGCTATGCACTATATGGTGGTACTGTTTATAAGCAGAACTGTGGGATTCCACAAGGTAATAATGCTTCGCCACAGATAGCGGATCTCACTCTAAGCTTCATGGAATTCAGCTATATATCTAAAAACATAAAGCGCGGTGATCCTCTCTCGTACAGACTTGGTAGAACTTTTCGATACATTGATGACATACTTCATGTGTCGAGTAACGTAGACGTCTTCACAACTATTACTAAGACTATGTATCACGACTCACTTAATCTAGAACGTACGAATCACGTTAATGATAAGGCTGAGTTCTTAGACTTGGTTATTGAAATTGATCAGAATAATACTGTATTAACATCCCTATTTAACAAAACCGATGCCTATTCATTTACAGTAATCCGTTATCCCCACTACACCTCTTGCATTCCTCTTAGAATCGGCTTAAATACCTTGTACAGCGAAATGCTAAGGATATACCGTAATTCATCTAGGATACTGGGCTTTACTACAAGGTGCATACAATTATACAAACAGTACATTACCAATGGCTACCTCAAGACTATAATAGTTGGAAAACTCTTGAAGACAATTGGAAGGAATCCTAGTATCGCCTATGAGTATGGACTTAGCGCTGGTGAAATGGCTGCTCTGATCATTAACTCATGAGGACACTCATAGTTTTGCTTCTGGCACTTCCCTCTAACTCTCTTCTTGTTCGCCCTCTTCTCATACAATCAACCTCTTCCTCTTGCCTTCCTTCCTTTCGCGCCGTCTCCCATCCTATTCCCTTCTCTGGTCGTATTCCTCCTCATTCTCTTCATTCTCTGTTATCGTCCCTCCTCTACTACCGTCTCTCTACTGGATTTATAGGAGAAATATATAATTTTATTTGCGAACTGGGTATGTCTTTCTAATTTCTCAGAAACCTAGAAAATATGCTTAGTTTCCTTATAAAGTAATCAATAGGCAAATATTCCAAAATATTCCATCCTTTTTTCGTATCCAAAATAATCCCCCGGGTTCATCACTGATGAGCTGTCGGCCCGGGTGGAATGCATGGCTGTCTGATGGCTAGACAGCGGAACAGCCATGCACTCTTTATTTGGTAAAATAAAATAAAATAGTAAACATTCAGACCTTTGGTAATCACCAATTTTACAGTAGTATCTTCTCACCTAAAATTCCTAATATTATTACTCATAACTCTTTCAAATAGCTTGAGAGCAGGCCGCCTCCTAGCCTCTCCTCTGTGCCAACTGACCTCGGCCATTGATATAGGGCCGGGATTAGAGAGAGGGAAGGAGGAGGCCTGTGCAGGACACTATCAAACGCTTTCGAAAACTCAATGAATGCACAAGAAATGGATTTACCGGAAGAACGTGCTTTGTACCATTTGGAAAAAGCAGTAAGAAGAGCGGAGGAGCAGGACCGATTACTACGGAAACCATGCTGATATGGACAGCTTGGTTTATTAGAGTCGAGAAATGAAGAAATAGAAGAACATAGGATTCGTTCGAAGACCTTGGAAATGGCACAAGTGAGCGATATGGGTCGATAGTTAGAGGGATCATTCTTGTTACCCTTACGTTTGAAAAAGGGTCGTACAATTGCGGAGCCAGATATCAGGTACGGTACCATGCATCAGGAAGGAGTTGAAAAGGATGGAAAGGGGAAGGGCGATGGATATGAATGTACGCTTTAGGAAGATATAGGGGATATGGTCGGGACTAGTGGAATTCCTAGCGGGGAGACGGGACAAGAATCTTGATACAAGTGAGGGGAAAATATCGATGAACTCAAGTTTAGCGGATGAGCGGGGAGTGAGAGGGGGGATGGGGAGGGAAGTGTGATTGTAGGAGGACCCGAAATGATCGACGAAAATGTCGGACTTAGATTGATCAGTGGAACAAGGAGAGCCATTAGCAGTTATTAAGGAGGGGATGAGGGGGGTAGAGTCCCTTATTCTGTTACTAGCATGTGAATAGAAAGCACGAAGATGAGGGGTCTTGAGGAGAGAACGTTCTCTATTACGGCGAGTCAAAGCTATGGATCTACAGCATTGAGGAATGGGGCGAGACCTATGGTGTGACGTCTACGGTACAATTGTTGTACAACTTACGACAACGGGCTATGAGGGTACGCGAATGGAGAGAAAACTTAGTGGACTTAGGGTTGGAGGAACGAAGAGGAACGAATCTCTCAATGAGATCATATACAATGGCAGTAAAGCGGGAATAGAGAATATTAGGTCGACTGTATTTGCGAAGACAGAATACCAGTTAATAAGGGATGATTGAGAATTTATAGATAGCCAATCTGCGCAGTTGAATCTACGGGAGGAGGGACAGGCAGTGAGATAGGGCTGCTGAAAAGGCGACCGATAAATCTTTGGCCTCATGTTTGGGAGAGGCGGTCAGTTGACAGCCTAAATCTAAAAAGCCACCAAGGGGTAAAAATGTATGGAGAAGTGAAAACAACTGCGATCGAAATGATAAGAGGCAAAATCGAGCAAAAACCGCAAAATTTTCAAAATGACATTTTACTTTTTCTTGATTTCCGAGAAAAATATTAACTTTTCAGCTATCTAACAAAAACCGCAGGAAAGATTATTCAAAAGCAACCATTTTCACTTTTGGATGTAAATGAGTATGATAAACTCAAAGAAAGTTGAGGTTGATTATGTGAAAGAGTGACAAATCGAAAAATCGGCTTCAGTTTTTCGCGTTTAGAAGGTCAAAAATTTTTTGTCACGACAGTTTTTCGTGTGTAGTTGGTGCAAGCCTTTTTTTTCGCGACTAACCACTTATACCATTGGAATCATCATAAAATTCTGCATCGGATAGAACCAAAACTGGCTAATTTGGAGACAAAAATTCCTAGGGCAGAGCCCCTGTGAGGTCTGCTCGAGTCTCTCAGCCAATGCGTTTTATATTACTGGCAAAAGCCCACGGTTAAGCAGTATTAACTAGCGGTTAATCGGAATTGATAGGCGAACCTTTTAAATATCTACTATGATAACGCTTTTTAGAATAGCCCGAGATGCCTGTTTATGTTTAAATAAATAATATCTTTTGTAGGTTTTCGACGGACACGAGTTTGGTAAGGAAGAAGAAAGAGAAGGGGAAGATGAAGAAGACGATGCTTTGTTTACGGTTAAACGAAGGGATATCTTCAAATGCGGAAGGGACAAAGATACTGATAGCGTTAGTTGGCTACACACTTTATAGCGTACATTCTAAATTCGAAAAAGATTCTCATATTTTCAGAATGAAAAAGAAGAGAGTAATGTCAATGAAATGTTGGCCAATGCAAAGAAGAAGAAGGAAAAGGTTGTCACTAAGGTTACTGAAGCGAAGAGCAAGCTTAAGAGGGTGAGTCTCTTTTAGCATTCTTTGTCATTACGTGTTATTATTATTAAGAGGGTGCCTCTGAACACGAAGATTGTTTACGATGAAGAAGGAGAAGAAAAGGAACGAAAGGGAAGTACGAAGGAGACCAGCAAGGGATTGGATGTCAAGAAGGCTATGGAAGATATCAAGGAACGGGATAAGGTAATTAGGGAGGGCATACTTAGAGAGCAAATAGATCCATACGAATAGTACTGTAATATTCAGGAAGACAAGGAGTTGTGGAAAGAACGACGAAAGGAGAAGAGAAGAGAGAAGCTCAGGAAGGATAAGGTTACTGTACACTCTGGGGTTACGGTAATGAGTGGTTGCAGGAGAAGAGAAAGAGGGAACGAGGAAATGGAGATACTGATTTGGTTATTGCTGGAAGCAGCGATGAGGATGGAAGTGTAGACTTGTCGTGGTTGCCTGATCCAGATAGGAAGAGGAATGAAGAGGATGAGGAAGAGGAGATTGTGGACAGGGGAAGGATAGTGGCAAGGTGAGGGGAGAGGGGGGGAGTAGGGGGGTAGGGGAATGAGAAGGAAGGGGAATGTGGTAGGGACAGGGCGAAGTAGAGAGGATAGCGAAGCAGGCACTACAGTACTAATTGAAAGTTCAGTTCGGAAGACGAATCGGAAGAGGAGGTTACGGTAGAACCGTCTAGGAAACGACAGAAAAAGACTGACGAAAGGATGGAGAGCGAGAGAAAAGCTATAGCCTTGCTTTTGAAATAGTTACTTGATTCGACTATACTGTTGTTGTTAACCGTTGTTATCTTGTTGCTCAGAATAGATAAAGAATGTTGTTACTCTGTCTATCTGATCCCTTCCGGTCTGTTTCTGTGAATATCGCTAATGGACTAGTAGTGGAATGGTTGAGTGAAGGTGTACTAAGATGAGTGCCTACGAGCCAGCGCCGAAGGTGACTTCAGAGGAATCAGCCAGTAGACTAAGTGAGCAAGTCGTCTACTGGAATAAGCTTGAAGTGAGTCCTTCTCTTCCTTCCCCCTCCTATCTAGAGCTGTGCAGATGCCATTTCTTGCATGCTCTTCAACCATGATCGGTTGCATCTTGCACGAAGATGAAAGTTTCATCTAAATGCAACTCTCATCTTCGCCGCCGCATGCCAAAGAGGGGAAGATGAAATGATCATGCTTGGAACACTCGAGCTCTCTTTTCGAGTGCGATACATTTACATTCTCTCCATATCTCATTCTCTTCATTCTTCTCCACTCTCTCGACGTGTTTGATCGGTTTAGTGGAACTGTAGACTAGATTCGAGTTATTCTGATTGAGAAAGGAAGAGAGGCGACCAATAGATCGCATGTGCTCTCATCTAGATGAGAGTTGCATCTAGATGCGACGTTCATCTTCAACCTAGAGTTGACCAGTCAGATCATTCGCGGATCATTTCCCGCCCCAGATCAATGATCTGGCGAAGAATGATTCGTCATTTCTCCCCAGATCCTAGGATCTGTTTTGGAGGGCAGATCATCGAACATTTAACGTGTTTTTATGGAATTAAAAAAGCTGCAATAGCTAAAAAAATTTATGGATACTGTAGCAAAGATAATCCTTATTGTTCTATGAATCATTTTTTGACAGAGAAATATTTCACAAATTTTTAGCGATTCAGAATTTCTATCTTTATTATCTTGCACGAGCGTTTAAATGAGCCCAGACCAGACATTTAAATTGCATTAGACACGGAACATGGCCAAATTTCAGTTCGTGATACTTTTCGCTTCGAGAGTTCTGATATTCAAAAAAAATTCGGCGGCGACGCGCACGCGACGCTCGTCACCGCTTTAGGCGTGCGTACTCCCGCAACGAAAAGTGCGAAAAGTAACAGGCGGTAATTTAAAATTCCGTTACAGTATACCTGGCACATGTTCCGTTTTTAAATGTCTGGCGGGATCATACGTGTCGGACACATACTAAAAAGAAAAAAACAAGAAAATTTTTTTCAGAAAAAAACTGCGATACAGTATCTCGGAACGAATTTTTTGAGCACTTACAAATGATGCAAGAAAGGGTTGAAAAACTTTCCCTATCTTCTCCCTTATCGAGGTTAAAATAGTCCCAGAAGGCAGAAGGAGAGAAACATTCATCGCAAGCGACCATCACCGAGGGAGAGGGACGAATGAAATGATCTAGATCCTCCAGATCCCGTTCCTACACTCTGGGATCTAGGATCTACAATCAGATCCTAGATCCTTCATTCATGATCACTCTTGAAGAAATGAGCAGGAGGATCTAGATCGCTCATGATCTAACTGGCAAACTCTACTTCAATCCTTGATGATACTGTCATCTCAAATAACCGCCGCACGTCCCCTATCATGTGCAATGAAATGATCAACCTCGAGGGAGGGACAGCTCTCATTCTCATTTCATCTTTCATTTGCACAACTCTATTCCTATCCCCCTTACACGTATTCCCTTCAGAAAGCAGTAGTCTTCTCTGAATCTGCCACGGTCACTTCAGTCAGCATGAGCAGTGTGTCCCCTTACACGATAGTCGCCACTGCAGGTTCGTCCCCCTTCCCCCTCTCCCCCCCACTCTCTCTCCCACCCCCAATGTTCCCCCTTCAATGGACCCCATTGCAGGATTCCGATTGTCCCTCTACGATACCGTATTGTATCAGCAAGAACCCTTTGTTACCCGATTCAAGAAGCCGGTGTTTGGAGCTACGTTTAGGAGGGATGGGTCGTTGATCGGTTTGGAGGGGAGGGGTGAGAGGGGAAAGGGTTGTTTGGAGGAGTCGGAGGGGAGGAGGGCAAAGTACGTATATTCGACCACTTCTCTTCTAACGGGGGGACGAAGGCTGCTTTGAGAACTATCAAGGCGTCGGAGGCGGCGTTGCATGCCGTTAGATTCGATTGCAATGGTAGGCCACTCTGTCCTTTCTCTTAGATAACATTATGACAGTGTATTCTGTTTAGGCTGCAACTGATTGCGACAAGGGTTAAATACCTTGCTATGCTTGTTAGTATACTGTAGATGAGTGTAAAGCAAAGTGTTCATTCGAACACGGACACATGGCAGATTATACTTATGATTATGCGTTTATCAAGGAAATGGTGTGTATTCTCTCTCGGATGACGGTATTCTCAAACGATGGGATTTCTCGCAATCTCAATCGTCTTCGCTCGCATCAATTAAGGTTCAGCTTGTCAATATATTAGTGTTACGGCTCCTTGTAGTTGGATATACACTATATTCCCAATATATACACTGTAATAAAATATATAAGCAGTTATGTAGATATACACAATATTACGTACGAGCACTGTTGTATATCCTCTCTCCTTGTAATTGTTCTTGAGGCTCACACGGACTGTGCTCGTGTATGCGTCCCTTCTTCGCTCAACGATAATCTCGTGATAACTGGAGGATTCGATCATACGGTAGTTGCTAGATGGACAAGCATTCCAAGCAGTCCTTTGTCTTTTAACTACAGTACCGCCCATTGTCCGAGGTACATGGATCTTTTGGATAGATCGGATTGATCCAAACGATCCGATTCCAGAAAACGCCAAAAACGACGTTTTTGAGCCGAAACAACAACGGAAACGTGCTCAACGTGCCCAAATTACCTAGTGACGATGTTTTGGAAAGCGCTGTTTGTCAATTTCGCCTCGGGCTGAAATTGGGCTTCACCTGCGATAAGGACCATATTTTTCGGGGTCAAACAAGGTTATAGGTCAGATAACAATAGTCAAATAGCATGTTAGTTACCTTTACTACAATCATGTATCACCATTTGCCGGTAGGATTTCGCTAGGTGAAGCAACATGAAGCCGGTCAGCCTGTGCGGTCCCTAGTTTATGCGAACATACGTGTATATCAGGTGAAAGTGTGGGATATGCGATGCGATAGCAAGGATAAGCCCGTTGTCGAGTTGTATGCAGGATTTCCTGTGGAAGCTGCTCTATTCCTACCGAGGGAACAGGTGAGTGTACTCAAGAATAGTCAGAGGGACAATTAGGGCTTTTATTCTAGGAAGATGGAACCGGCCATAGGTGTACGATATATTGCAATGATGCTTGGTGCACAATGCCCCCCCCCCCCCCTGTATGGGGTTGTATGCGAGCTGTCATGTCTCCCTTATTCAATGCTAATACATCTCCTTTCTTCCTCCAATTTTCCCGTTCTCCAATCAACTTTCCCTTCAGGTGATTGCTGTGGCGGCTTCTTCAGTCATTCGTTTATTCGATATCTCAACGGCTGGAAGAGAGATTGCGTCTGTCTCCCACTCACAGAAGGTACAGTGCACAGACCATAAACCCTCACCCTCCTAGTTGATACAGTATGTTGCATTACCTTAATGCCGTATCTCCTTTCACTTTCTTCCCTTCAGGCAGTCACAAGTCTTTCCCTTGCTCGAGATGGCTCTCATATATTGACATCTTCTCTCGATAAACGACTCAATGTCATTCGTACACAAGATTTGAAGCTGGTAGGTATACCTATATATTTCTTCCCTTATATCTCTCCAATATCCCCCTCCCCTTCAATGACCATTGCAGGTCCACTCAACTTCTCTCTTCGCTCCGATCGTCAGTCTCGCAATCTCTCCAGATGACATGCACATTGCACTCGGCATGGCTAAATGTGTTTATGTAGCGAGAAGGTGAGGAGAGTAGGGAGAATAGGGGAGAAGGTTGAAGGTAGGGAGGAGAGGACGGAGGACGGAAGTACGAGCATGTGGGGAGAAGAGAAGAAGAAGACCAAGACGAAGATACCACGGATAGCGAAGGTTGAGAGTAAGGAAGGAAAGGAGATTGTGCAGGCGAATGTTAAAGGTGAGAAGGGAGGAGGGTAAGCGGTAAGGAATGAAGGGGAATGAGGGGGGGAGTAAGGAAGGGAAGGAGGGATGCATTGCAGTGGTCGACGAGTACAAGTTATCACAAGAAGACACTCTCCTCAGACGGTTTAGACATGCCGCATTGATCACCAAGGTTTTTGGAGGGAAGGTATGGTTAGGCAAAGTCTGCTCCGTTACTGTATTCCCTTACTCTTACAGTACCCCTACCCTACCTAGCCCCTCCCCTACAGTACCCTCTCAGGCAACCCGTGCGCAGAGTGTGCCTGATGTCACTGTTGGCTGGCTATCTGTCATTGTATCGAGACATGCCATGACTAGAGCTCTTGTGGGACAAGAGGATACTGTACTCATTAATGTGGCGAAGTGAGGAAAGTGAAGGGAAGGGGAGATAGAGAAGCGAGATTGAAGGTTCATCACGAGACATCTCTTCAAGAATGCTTATCTACACACCTTGACTGCAGTAGCTGAGTCGTTGTTTGGTATGGGAAAGGGGGCGGATTGAGGGAGAGACTATTCCAGAAGTATCGTATACAACAAAAGGGAATGCGTTGCAAGAGGCACTCATCAAGGTGAAGGAGGCTGTCAACAGGGAATTGTGCATACAGGTATGAGACATGGCACCGATTATTCTTCTAGAAGGTTTATTAGTATGTGCGACATTCGAGTTTATTTAGTCTACATTTTTAGGAAGTTCTCAATGTTTGTCCATAGAAAGACTTGTGATTAGAGGAATGGAGATGTTACAGAGAGAAGTAATACAGACGATGGGAGCATTGGAGATGATGACTGCCATTGAGAATTATGAGGATTGCGGAGAGGAGAACATGAATAGTGAGCCTGTTTTGTACTCTGCTGTTTCCGCTTCGTGGGCAGCGTGAACATTCGCAGATAAACTTATATGAATTTTCACATAGCACATAGCGGCTTTTAGCCTTTTTTCAATGATATTTGAACATTATTTTATACTGTAACATTATTGCGTATTACTCGGAAACAAAGTGCAAGGAACTAGTGTAAAAATAAGAATATGGAATTGTTTGTAAACGCATCCACCATCCTCTCATTCATCTTATGTTTTACTTCTCCACTAGTTTTGCCTAAATGACAAGATGCGCGATGTAACTAATGAAGTTGAAGGTCTGACACAATTGTTCGGACAAGCTGTATTCTCGGATATTCCACTCGACTTGAAAGCAGAGAAAATGAAAGATGACATGAAGAAAGAAGAAGAGACGTTAGTTATTGTGAAGAAGAAGAGGAAAAGTGAAGTATGAGAAGGTGGGCTACTAAAAATGATTGTTATCTTGTTCTCACTTGTTTTTTGTTGATTTTCCCGTTGTTATTTGTTAGGCTAATCAATACAATATTATAAAAGTTGCGAAGCTCACAACAGGACAGAGCTAGACAGAACAGAGTCTGGAACAGAGGTTTATTTTAATAAAGGGAAAACAGCGATACATTTTGAATTGATATTTTATATTTTTGATACCCGATTACAAAGAAAAACGTGTACCTGTAACCATAAGTGAGCAACCATTACATATATGTTATGTCATGGAATCGAAAAAGCGGCTTATTTTGCTCTTTTAAGCTTAAAAGCTAGCTAACTAACCTATTTCTCAGTAAGTGGCAAATTTGACATGCTTCTACAATAAAAACATGCTCTAGAGGAGGAAAGGGTTAGGGACAGAAGAGGGAGGAAGAAAAAGGTGGAGAATATCCAGGATACGGATGTGCTGACCACCAGAAAGACACCGACCTGTAATGTTTGCTTTTATTTGGTTTCGTTTCTTCGATGTACTTGGAAGAAGGCATGTGTAGAGCAAAGGAGCATTGGAGCTCCCGCTAGAAGAGAAGAGAAAGCAGCCAGAGACACGGGCACACTCGCACGTTCTACCGCCTTCTCTACCTTGTGGCGAATACAGCCTTCTTTCGGAATACTTGCACCATAATGGAGTGTGTAATCAAACGAAAGTCCGACTACAAGAACGAGAATAACAGCTTCCAGAAGTCCAATGACCTCAAATAATAATATTTAGAATACTAGATAAGTTAACAAACCCATCCAAGAGAAGTGACCACTCCGACACAAACAACGATAATAAAGGAAATAGAGAGAACAGCTGATAGAGATTGGAATCGAAGTTGGATAAAAGCGAAGAGAGCCACGACGACAAGAGAGATGAGTATGGAGTAGGCACACGCAGTCACTACTGCTCTTTGCAGATCGAACCTATTTAACTAATTGAACCAAATGCACTAACAGGACCAAGGACCAAGTAATAGCTTACCAAGTGCTCATGAGATACCATTCCGTAGTCCACCATCCCCCCTTCAAGTATCCGAATCCTTCTCTTATTCTTGCTATGTTAGTCGAAAGATTTGAGAAGCGATGAGAATATCGGAGACTTGTTGGGATCATAGCAGTATACCTGTACAACAGACACTTACCGCTTGAGATCGTCAAAATAATGCTACCCGATTAAGTGAAACGTCGTATTATCAAAGATGGGGGTGTCATTGTAATGTGTTGGTAGGTCTACTGTAGATTGACTGAACAAAACCATTGTAATCAGTAAGCGATATTTGGTTTTACCGTAGACAATAGTCTAGCCATTCTGATAGGAATGATTTGTGAACAATATTACAACAAACGTCGGCATGTTCGCAATCTCTCGATTTGCTCCAATCCAAAAATCTATATAAACAAATTAGACATACCACAATGTAAGAAATAGTTCACCTTTCGGGCCAAAAAGGATATGTATGATTGACGAAAGAGAGCCGTCGTATCCTGGTAAGAGTAGAACCGAGAAGAACTATGTCGGGAACAGAAGAGAGCGAGAACGACGGATCACGCTAGAGAATGAATATTAGTTATCTAGCCAAATTGGCCAAGGCAATCTTGCCAAACAAGTAACTGAAAGTACTATACCATTAGCGTGCGAGAATCATCAACGTCAAAATGCGATGTCGCATTTTGTTGAGAAAGACCAAATACCAGCCTCGTAGAAATGGGTATTGCCACTTTTTCTTGGACAAATGGGAATAAAATTTCAGCGTGATTGTCGTACCTGTATAACCTTCATTTTACTTTTTCACATTATGTATCAAACCATTCATGTAGATTCGACCCGACAAAGAGTTGAAGAGGGTTGTACTCTGGTAGGTGAAGATGTGAAATTGACACGGCAAGTGCCGATATAAATGCCTGTGATCGCAATAAGGGAGACACGGAAACGTACAGTACCACACTCAAGGAAGAAAGCCAAAGGAATCTTCCTTTTAGTAAGACCCAAGGAAGACATTGGTGCGGTCCATATGAAAGATATGATCCTATAAAACATTCAAGCTTACTTTGTACGCACTTCAAACGGATCTCACCCAAGGAAGGAATAACATCGCATGTATTTAACCATTTCCTCTGAAGTAGCACAAATGACGGAAGAAAGGATATGACCTGATGAAAATTTTATCTTAGCAGTATGGAGATTCATTAATGATCTAGAGCAACTCACCAGCAAATAATTGACTACCATAGTGGTACCCGCAAATAGTCCGAATGATCGGAAAACGAGGACATCCGAGAAGACATTGAGATAGAAGGGAACAGCAGTAGAGAAAGAAGTAAGGAACATTGTTCCTCCAAGGTGACATAGTGCCTGTTACATAGAATGATTGGTACTTCAATAAGTCTCATTTACCTCCTTGAAATCGGATAAATTAAGTTGTTCTGGCATAGCTGAATGAAGTAAGAAAGCGTCATCAGAAGCTATGGCGATTAGAAGAACAAATGTAACCTATTAATCAGGATATATGAACTATTCAAAAGAAGGGTAGGAGAAAGGAACGTACGAGATTGAGGAGTGGAAATTCAAGCGTGAAGAAGGCATAAATAGCCAAAGATGCAACAACTGATAGGAACAGTTGAAGAGCTACTGCGACAGCATAAAGGATCTAAAGCTAGCGTATTGGAGAATTAGGAAACGAATTGAACTCACAGATCTTGAATGAAGTATGACACAAATTAAAACGAGAATAGCTGACACAAGAGCCATGTATGAATCTTTGATGGCAGCATTCAACAACTTCTCTCTTTTGACATCCATCGCGAGCCCTACGTATATATCATTGAGGATTACATTTATCTCATTTACCTTTTAATATCAGCCCTTCGTCTGCTGTGTACTGCACTACAGCTTTTTCCAGGTTGTCGTATAAATATATTGGCACTTGTATGTTTTGAGTAGCATAACCTGCGGCGCACATGCCAATTATGAATAAACGCATAAAAAGAATTACCGGTCAAGGTGAATACGGGGAGGAATAAGTTAAGGTTGATAGGAGAAGCAGTCAAGTCTTTCGGAAGAATACGATAGAAGAGATCGAATAACATTACGGAAGAACAATTGGCAGGAAACTGGAGTAAAGATTGAATAAGTTTAACCGTAACGGCTTACTACTGTACACGACGCATTCCTTGTACCACATTTGATTATGGATTCGCGATGAGGTATACACAATGAAAGAAGATTTCGGAAAGAGTCGAGATCGGTCTGAATTGGTCTATGCAGAATGTAGTTGTATGTATTCTTACCTGAGTCAGATTGGAACAACTCGTGAGTTCTCGAGGAGACAGACACGCAGCATATGCAGCAAATGACCATATTGAGCGATATGGAGTATACTACAATCGACACGGGTCTAATGATTGCGCTATGTTATGTGACCTGATTGAAGCCATCAAGTTGGGGTTGTAAGGCCTTCTGCATTCGACAGATTGAAGAAACTGTGTTAATGTGGAAGAGGGATTGAATAGAGGGCAGTTGGATAACGACTTGTGAGAGATGTTCCACTACAACAAGATTGAAGGAAGAAGAGAACACCTCCCTTACTCAAGGGAATGGGAGTCTCATAGCATGCGATCTGAGCCATTGCTACCAGAAGGTCCTCTGCCCATCCTCGTTTAATCCTCCGGTCAGTATGCCCTACATCCTCTTGCCAACTCCTCTTACTCCGTCCCTCATTCATCTCTACTCGATTGCTCTTCTGCAGGGTAATCGACAGTTCTCTCCAAGTCAATCGCCCTCCCGAATACTCCGTTCCTTTCGTATCAAAGCCCTTAACCAGTGAGTGAGAGATCAAACGTTCCCTTTCACCACTTACGATTTCCGCATTCTCTGTGAGATGAGGAGTGCGAAAGAAGAGGATAACGGATGGTACAAAACCAGCGAAGAAAAGCGATAAGACGAATATAATAAGGGGATAACGGAAGAGGAAGGAAGAGTAGATATGGATGATACGAGCACCACAACTCATCACACACTCAAGGCCTCTTTGATCGATGACATGGAAAGGGAGGAGACTCCGAGGAGGAACCGGTCTGTCTATCCCCCACGGACAATACAACCGCCGATACTCTCACTCTCACAAATACTACTATTTATGCCCTTCGAGACTACGAAACGAACAAATGAAGATAACGACTAGTCATCTGTCAATTCGTCTGCTACTCCTTCGTCCACCGATACCTGAAAGGACAGATTGAGGGGAGATGGGGATGGGGGGAGTACCTGTATGAGTCCGGTATGGACAGCGAAGAGCAGAGAGAGGGTGACAGCCCCCAGGGCAAAGAATATCGAGTCCCTCAAGGGAAAGTCCTCTGTCTCTTCTTCCTGTAATACTACGTGTCCTTGTACTTACACCCGCTCTATGAAAGTGAGAGTGAAAGGGAACACTGAAGTGAGAGTGAAGGGCATGGGGTCCTCATTTGGGAAGGAGTGAATGGAATGGACTCGGTTTAGGCAAGCGGCATTCAGTATAAGTATATCTTGAGTATAAGTATATATTGAGAGAGTGATGAGTGTGTGAGTGTGACCATCCTTACCACCCTCTCCCTACCCCGTATTCATCCTGCGGATAAATTATTATTATTATTATTATTATTATTGTTATTATTATTATTATTATTATTATCTATTTGAAACATAGATTTCGCTAAATTAAAGTAATTAGAATAGCAGACTATGCTGCCAAACCAAGGCTTGAAACATCGTCAGTCTACCAGAGGTTAATAGGAAACATTACAGCGAGAATATGAAGGGTGAAAGTGATAATCTACGTATATCTGACCATTCGAGGTGTCGGTGCCACCTTCTCCCTTTGTGCTCTTGCGAGTCTCGTAGCCCACACTCTCTTGTCACTCCTCTGTCTTCGCATCTCATCCTTAATCCATTCATCTAGTTATTCCTTTCTTTACACGACAATCTCACAATGCTCATTTAATATCAACAATGTATTTCATATGACGAATATTGGCCGCTATTTGCATTAGCTCTAGTGTTCCATGTAAGCGTAGCCCAACTAGTTCCTACTTAAGCCCTTCCCTTCCTCTTCACCACAATCCTAACCATTCCAGTCACATCCCATTCTCTTTCTATGGAAGACCTTGGAAATATATGCCAATAATTTCCATCTAGAGAACCAGTACATGTAATTTACATGTAATTGATAAAGCACATTGTGTTATCTATGCACCACCAAAGAATTGGAAAATAGTCGCTGTAAGTATAAGTAATTGGACTGTCGATAACGCATGAAATTAGTTCAACATGTAAGTAAACGCCACATTCTGAATTGCTTACTTCAGTAAGAGGCAAGTATATGGATACTGTACTCTCGACGAAACGAACGAGATTGGGACATGCGGAGAGGTGAAGTTGAAGAGTATCGTTAGGGAGGGGGAGACGAAGGAGAGGGGCTAGATGACCCACTACGATGGCATCCAACGATGACGGCCTGCTATGGCACTGTGAGTCGAAAACAAAAACGTATTCCTTTTGCGTTAAGACCGTTCCGTCAAGTGAGTTAAAGCACTCACTTGTTCCCACAGAAGTACTTGTTGTCACCCAACTTGCACGACAATAAGTTGAGCGTGTGCAAAGCATTGCCAATCAGCTGTTTAGGTGATCGATCAGCAAACATGGACTGATATCTGAACTAGAATAAATCGACGCTTTCAAGCAAGTATTCACCGTTTCCGCCTTTTCTCCACATAGTAGAGGGAATAAGGGAAGGAAAGTCGCGAAGAGTACCAGTATTGGGTCACCGTAGAATAGTTGACTTCATCGATCCACATTGAGTGTATCTACATACGTCGATATATGGAGATATGCAGGATATACTCACGAGAGCTGGATACAGCTTATCAGCAATGAGGCATGCAAACGCATCCAATTGAGACTTTTCTACCGTAGTCAGGTCTCCATCGATCACTACTTCTTGTCCACTTTTACGAAGTACATCAACGAACCTTAAGAAAGAGTATGAATAAAACAAGACATCAAGCAAACAAGGTTCACATACTTATCGAATTCTGTGATAGGCTTGAATCCTTCCTTTGAAATGTCGAACAGAACGGGATACTCTCCTATATTTTGGAAGCTTTAATCCCCTGGAAAGAAGGCTGAGCAACCTGAAGGTGAATTCCATGGAGAAGATGAAGAGACTACGGTCACTGGACTAGCACACATCTTCGAACAGGCCTGTAATGATATTTTGAGGAGGAGAAGGAGACAAGGTAGGTACCAGGAATTGAAGACAGAGAGGGTCGATCGAAGGCAGACCGAAGTCAGAGGGCCATACGTGCAACTCCATGCGAATGGTTTGACACCCGCACAGAGAGAGTCTATAAGCTGGAGAGAAATAGAAGGAACGACAATAAATAAAGTAATAAATATTTGAAACTCTATTGAACTAGTCCGCGCATCACCTAACACCGCCATCTTACCGTAATTTAATGACTACTTTACAGTAGTTTACCTATTTAAATAGCCTTTGCCAAATTAATTTTATAGTCTGTAAATAAATATACCAATATTTTTTGTTTTTTTTTAAATTTCAAACAGATGTTATATCATATCTTAAAATTTTGCTATCTTAATAATCTCAATACATTGTCTATCTCTTTTTCACATCATAGACAAAACAAGCAAAGTTTTAAAAAAATCCCGTTTTGCGACAGATGAACGAAGTGAAACCCGAGGCGACCTTTGTCATTTCTCGCTCTAAGCCCCGCACCAATGCTGCACGTCGTTTCACCATGCTAGGTCACCCTTATTTTCTTTTCACGTGTTTCTCAGACATTCCTTTTAAGCTTTCCATTACATCTTCTCTTATCACATTGTTACTTGTAGTTCAGATAACAAATAATGGAAGAGAAAGTGGGTCCTCCTCCTTCGTACGAATCGTCAGTGGACCCTACATCAGCGACTCTTCCACCACCCGTGTCCCTCCCAGTGGACTCTTTCCAAGAGAGAAGTCTTCCGTCTTCTGCCTCCACTGCTATTCCCATCTTCCTCACTGCGCGTACATCCGTGTATGGGGTCAATCCAGTAGAGATGGACTGTCCCCATTGTCAGGTACCCTGAACATGTTCAGTGAAGTGAAGTATTCTGAATCAGGCCCACATAGTCACTCACATTGAACGAACAGCAGGAACTCTCACCTGGGTAATCGTCATAGTGTAAGTCTTCGTGCTCTCTGCTCAACCGTTGGCATCTTCTTTTCAGATGCTTCATTCTCGGGTTCTTCTTAGCTTTCATTCCATGGTGTCTCTGTTGTATCCCCTTCTGTGCTGATTCTTGTCTGGATATTCTTCATTCGTGTCCTTGTTGTAAACGACATCTCGGACGATACAAAAGAATGTAATTTTCAACCAAATCTTCCCCTCGTAAACCTCGATGTTCATAATTCGAAAATCCCTCTAACAATGTTCCCACTGCAGGAGTTGTTGCACAATATTCCGTACCAGAGATTTGTCTGAATTTCTAATATATATTCCGCCTTATTTATTTTTGTCATTGCCGGTCACAACGCTTACAAACTTGTAGCATTTATACGCAGTTCTCATTGTGTTAAGTGCTGAACGAAGAGTAAAATGACAAATGAAAATGACCTATAATCGGGGAAATAAAAAGAAGAGAAAGAACCCAGAGATAAGGGGGATATGTGATTGATGTGATATGCCGCACTCTTGGGTAGAAAGAGTGTGGAGGTAGATGGCACTTATAAAAGGTAAGTGAAGGAGTGGTTTGGAAAGAATACACTAAGTACTCTTGCCGATTCTTCTGTATGTTCCGATCCACGCTTTGCAAGAGGAACAACGGTGTTCTGCGTCTTTGAAGGTATTGACAACAAAGGGAACCCTGAATGAATCATCAATAAATGAAGGGGAATAGGAGGAACAGAACGACAAATGGGCGTTCTACCGAAAGCGAGCACTCGTCTCGTAGCGAATACTCGCTTTCGCTCAATGAACGCGTAGGCGGAAAATGAGTGTTTTTCTGGCGAAAATTTCGCCGAATCAACAGATAATCGCTAGAGAACGAGCACTCGTTTTCCATCAACGTGTTCATTCAGCGAATACGAGCACCCGCGTTGCGGGGAAAACGAGTGGTCGTTTCGTTTTCATTCGCTTTCGCCCACTCGTTTGTCATACTCTAATAAGAGGGAGTGATTGGTAATGGGCAAGGGAATGCATGGATGGTTGTGTAGCTAAACGAACCAGATGAAGAAGAGGGGAAGGATGAATACTCCGAGGACGAGAATGACAAGGAAGGAGATCCAAGTGCCTAGTCCGAATACGAACCTCACTTCTGTCTCGCCGTGGGCCTCAATCAACATACATATTTATTTCAATACATTATTTCGCCTTTCCTCAACGTCTTATCACGGCTTATTCTGAACCCTTCATAACTGTTGCGCATTTACTGAATGTATTTTTATAGCGATTGCTCCGGATGGTAAATTAAAATTGGAAAAAATTAAACGATGATTCGAGTGCAACTATAAGCCACGTTCAGTAAGAAGTTTAGTCCTCTCTCTGGATCGACTTTAGGTTCGCGCGTTATGCAAATTCAAATGCGTAATGAAAATTAAAGATGATGTGCACACGACAGTAGCCTAGCATCGATATTTGCATAGCAATAGTGGACAAGCCAATACGAGAGGGGAGAGGGGGCAAAAGTACGGAGAAGTACAACGAGAGTTGAAGTGGCTGACTGAGCTCTTCCTCTCTCCGGTATGAATACTCCTTGGTGCCGTTACAATACCTAGCACATAGTAAGTGAGCAGAAGAGTTTCTCTGAACACATAACGTAATTACAATTAGTTGTATAATTGTGTAGTACCTAACTGTAAGCTGTAACATCTCTTCTCTCTTATGCTTCGTTCTTCTGTTGGCTATGCTCAACCGTCGCATGTCTATTTGTCTATTTGTCCCCCTTCCCTCTCATCATATCCTACATATCCCTTAATCGATACCTTTTCACCCTCTGCACATCATTCTATTCTTCGAGTTCATCCCTTCAAGCCGATTACCAGGTTCACAAACAGGAGTAAGGGGAGAGTTGGAAGAGTTGGGGGGAGGGGGGAGGTGAAGAGCTAGCGCGCATCCAAACTTACCCCCAAATACACTATTTGCACATCATCAATAAATGTTGAAGAATTATCGACCCTCTTAGCAAAGATTGAGAATTCGTTCAGTAGACTTGCAAAGAAAATGAAATGTTCGCTGAATGTAGCAAGAGGTGAGAAGGAGGGAATAGGATGGGTGTACAAGGGGAGCACTGTGAGTATACTCAGTGATGAGAATGAGACAACTGCAGACACGAAATATGACACTTGCGGTAGTTGAGAAGAGGAAGAAGCAAAGAGATGGAGAAGCTTGAGAGGGCAGATGAAGAGAGACTAGCGATACTTAATGTACTTGTAAGGTAGACACGCACACTCATTGTCAGCATCACTCTTACATCTCTGTGTCTAGGTATCTAACGACCATGACACGATCAAAGGAAAACTAACTTTGCATCTCGGACAATCGAGAAGTTGAGGGTGATCTTGGAGATACTTCTTGGCATTGACCATCATACTTGGAGTATGAGATGCTGATCGATGAATGGGAATGGGTTTCGGACGAGAGGAAGACATGGGGAAGATGGACTGAAGGAGAAGTGGAATAGAAGAGGGGAGATGGGAGGGAGGGGGAGGGGGACAAGGGAGGAGAGAAGGGGAGAGAGAGCAGATAGACACAGTGTGCGAAGGGCTAGTGCAGGGATGGAGACACACTGAGTAAATCATTTACAATCAAGCCCTATTCTTGCTCATTCACACCATACATAGATATGGGGGTTGCGAATGAAGACTATGCATGGACGTGAAGTGTGTCAAGAGGAGTCTTGATCAAGTATCCCATCTCCCACAAAGCCGCCTTCTTCTTTCACTTCTAACACCTCTCCCCGTCATGTGGGATGCTGCACCAAAGAGAAGCATCGCAATAATCTTCGTAACGTGCCTATTCTCTCTCCTCTTCCTTTCCCTTCTTCCCTTCTTATTCTCCATTTCTCATCGCAACCAGACCTTATTTGACAGAGATGTCCTATCCTTGAAGGTAAGCACACCCCTATTCGACTAAAGATCGATCCTTTATACATAATCCTCATGATATTCAGACTCTTTTGATGGACGGGTCTAGACGACTCCGAAGACACACTTATAAAGGTTCTCTACGAGATTCACTCGATTTAACCTCGTCAATCATTTTACTTGCAGAAAAACCAATCTCCGTCTTCCCTCCTGGATTTATTCCTTTCCCATTCCATAAGTTCAGATTCGTGCCACCAAAAGTAGTTCTCAAATCTATTGAACGACGAAGTAAGTGCCCGTATTACAGAAAGGAAGAAGAATAAGTCACTCTCTGAACCGTCATCCTTCCAATCTCTCGATTACTTCTCATCGTCATTTCTACTCTTCCTCTGCATATTCCAATCCTCAAACATCTCAACTGTATTCGTATGCTACCCGCACTCCATACACTTTCCATCCTACTCCTCAATGTATTGGTCCACCGGGAATGCCAGGTTTCCATCTCAGATGATCAATGAATCATTCGTAATCAAGGTATCCCGGGATTGGATGGGGAAGAAGGATTGCCTGGGATGGATGGACTGCCCGGTAAATCAGTGGAGTACGAGCAAGTCGACACTGACGACTGCATCTCTTGTCCTGCTGGTCCCCCGGGGTTCCCTGGAGATACCGGCCAACCTGGAATACTTGTATTCTCAGCCCTTATTCATCGATTTATTGCTCATTTTAGGGAATGAAGGGACCTCCGGGAATGGATGGTGAGAATGGATTGAACGGAAGGAATGGAGAAGTTGGAATGGAGACTGGAGATGTTGGAGATATAGGAATGCCTGGAATAAAGGGAAGAAAAGGAGTACAAGGACTGCCTGCTTTTGGAGGGATTGGACCTACTGGTAGGCGGCAAAGAGGATAATCAAGGATATATATAATTCATAGGGCCACCTGGACCCAATGGACAGAGAGGAATAAAAGGAGTAAAGGGACTTCCTGGAAATGATATTGTGGTAAAGGGGAGTAAGGGACAAGAGGGATCGAGAGGGAGAAAAGGAAGAAATGGACGGAAGGGCAGACAAGGAAAAGATGGAGAAGAAGGATTGCCTGGGAAGGATGTCGAGTATGTATTTACCTTTTCTTGTATTGTTGAACTGATTATTTAGTTATTGCCCCTGCCCTCCGAGGAACACATCTGAACAAAGAGATGTACAAGATTCGAATCAGGTTAATTGCACATTTTCGGGCCTTTCGAAATTCATTTTTTAGGATGCGGAATCACTCTACGACGGCTGGCTTCATAATGATGGATGGATTTTCAAGAAAACTTGATTTTCATGTTGCTGTTATATTTTTTTGTTTTTATTTTACATTATCTCCACTTAATCAATTAATATCTTACTTTCAGTTTAATAAATAACTCATGGGCTTATCCCAAGTATTTGTGCAAAAATATGAGAGTACGGTAGGAAAACCTGTGTTTGAATGCGCGCGCTCGAAATTTCCCGATGGTGTGTGTCTTTCACAAGTGCACTCACTACTAAGTTTCTATTCTTATAAGTTCTTTTTCTTCATTTCTTTCGCTAGTTAACTAATACTTATACTCATTAAATGAATTATTATATGCGTTTGAGGTAAGAGCCCGGTTTCTTTACTCGAAATGGTAAAAGAAACAGCGCTCTACGACATTCTTGAAGTGGACCCTTCTGCGAGTGAAGGGGAACTCAAGAAAGCATATCGGAAGTTGGCTCTCAAGTATCATCCGGACAAGAATCCTGAGGACCCGGAAAAGTTTAAGCATATCTCTCAGGTTTGACTTACAAGCATATTTTCTTGTGGTTGAAGTTTAGCTGCGGAAATTTCTTTCTAAAATCTTTCTTTAAAAAATTTATTTATTATTCTGCCTGCTGGTTGATGTATGAATACGATTGATGCTTGCTTATTCGTATGGTTGTGTAATATCTTTTTGTGTTTACAAATATAAGGCCAGATAAACTAGTGAGAAGGCTTGAAATGAGAGGGCAAAGTGATTCTTCAAGTTTGTCATCACAATGAACGTTTCAGGCTTACGAGATTCTCTCTGACTCACAAAAAAGGAAAATTTACGATGATGGAGGAATGGAAGCTCTTCAGGTTTGCCATTAAGTACTTTGAGTAATGGTCTACCGTCAACATATATAGTTAATTTTATTGGTGAATAAGTTTAACTGAAAATAAAAGAAATAGTGAATGGTAGCTGTAGATATTGTAGTCAATTTGATAAACTGGACGAATAGTTCCGGAAAAATTGATTTAGGGAGGAGGAGGGGGAGGGGAAGGATTCCACAATCCTATGGATATCTTCGATATGTTCTTTGGAGGAGGGGGTAGACGTCGTCAACAGAGAGGAGTCAGGTTAGACAACCCTTCTTATACTGTTACTCTTACTACTTTACACTATCTGAGCAGCTTCGGTATTTCGTTGTACTTATCGTTTAATTAGTGCTATGAGCAATGTTTCAGACCAACTGTACATCAAATGCGGGTTACATTGGAACAATTGTATAACGGGTGTGTCAGGAAGCTCAAGGTATTGCTATGATTTATAGGGTATCATCGGCAGTATTCACAAAACAAAAGCTCTTTTATCCCTTTCTCTATAAAAGAATCAAGGCACTTTAAAATTCAACGACGTTACTGTATGATCTATGGTTTGGTATAGTGGAATAAAAAGATACGTCAGTAAACCATTCCGAATATCAAGCGAGAGAGTGTGCAAATGTGAGAGAATTAGATGCATTTTGGAATCAGAGCAACGGACGGGTCGGTTTATTCCACTATATGAGGTGGAAGGAGTATGGTAATTGAGGTTTCTCGTGTGGTAATGTGTAAAGCGTGTGGAGGAAAGGGAGGGCCGGAGGGTGCAGTGAAGGAATGTACTGATTGTGATGGACATGGAGTCGTTATTAGGATGGTCAGACTCGGACCCGGGATGGTGTCACAGTCACAGGTATACTTACTCTCTTCCGTTGAAATAACTCTACCTTATGAATAGTGAGGAATAAGAGGAGTAACAAATCATATCTAATGTAGTATTTGATATTTGTTAATTTACTTATTTTTCATTCCAATGATTAATTTGAAGGAACATTGTCGTACGTGCATGGGCGAGGGAAAAATCATCAACCCGAAGGATAGATGCAAGAGCTGTAATGCTAAGAAGAAGGTCAGTCACAATGCACAACCAGTTTTATTATATAATATCTCATCTTTACGATTCCTTATTGCCAACAATTATAAACGAAACAAAGCTTTTGGTAAAAACAATATAGTATGGAGTTTATACATGCTAATACGTAATGTGTGGTAACGGTTGAAAACGTACCTACATCTATAAATACTCTAACTACGCACGTCTTTTTAAAAGTTTTAACTTAAGAAAAACACACAGCAGAACAGGGTGGAAATTATGATACTTTTAAGATTAACGAGGAGACGATGATAGAAGTTCACGTGGAGAAGGGAATGCACGATGGAGAGAAGATTGTATTTGCGGGTCAGGGAAACGAAGAGGAAGGACTCCCTCCCGGAGATATTGTCATCGTTCTCGATGAGCAGAAGCATTCTACCTTCGTTAGACAGGTACCACCACACTTCACTCACAGTCTATTCCCATGATTACTGATACAAATGAAGAGTGCACTGTTTGAGGGCCCGAATTTGATAATGGAAGTGAAGCTTGAACTGGTTGAAGCTCTCTGTGGATTCTCTCGCAATGTACAGACTCTTGATGAGAGGACGTTGCACTATAATGTATTGCCAGGTTAGAATGCTGCACAGCGTATCCACCTGTCTGATAGGTCTCATGGCATTTTGCAAAATTCCCAGTGCAAATAACCATTGATTAGTCTAATTCCTATGCAAAGTAGTCATGAGAAGAGGGACTGCTTCATTAGCATAAGATTTTTTGAATCTACAGTAAGAACAAATATGCTTACGACTCTCACGCTCATCAGTCACCTCCAAGGTGCTTGGACACGCTGTGTGCTAACTGGTGATGGAGAGTGATAATATTATTCAGGTGAGGTTATCAAGCATGGCGACCTGAAGGTGATCATCTCTGAGGGAATGCCTCACCATAGAAATCCTCAAGACAAGGGAGATCTTATCGTTCAGTTCAGGTTCATTTCCTGGCATATCTTTGATAAGAAAGGATTTTGCTTTTGAACGTTCTAATGTAAACAGCTTGTGAGCGAAACTGGGGGTAGACTCTTTTGTTAATTGAGCACCGCTGTACGACAAATGAAGTAATTCAGAGTGAACTTCCCTACTCAACTGGATGATAAGGCCCGACGGATGTTGAGTGAAATACTTCCCGATAGAAGCAAGTCTCTTTCTCTTTGTAATTATCGTAGAACCTTTAATGGAACAAGACTAAATGCCATATTTACACAGCGTCTATTAAGAAAATAATAAAGATAAAGATAAAAAGATTTGCAGCTGTTGTAATGGTGGACGACGATGTGGAGACATACGAATTGGACATGATTGGACCTTCTCATCATTCTCGGTCTAGGGGAGGAATGAACTTCGAGGATGGAAATGCTGTGAGATGCCAACAGTCATAGACACTCTTCCCC
>LS905465.1:222249-240092 GCA_900490955.1 Micoletzkya japonica | reverse complement strand
CAAGCGCACCCCTTTCAATCTCGGACAAGAAGACGAATCGTTCCCCCTGAAGACTTGGCGCACGGGGGAACTAGCGCCAAACCAGGATTGCGAGGATACTCAAGATCATGGACACCGCGGGCTGAGTGAGTGCTTGACGAAGATTCGAAGACCCAGTCCTCTCCTATCTATCAAAACTCCCTCCTTTGGATACCCCTCCACTGTTCGCCCAGATAAACGGTGTAAAACTGTAAAAAAAGAAGGAGAAGCGATGGACAGACCTTGTAGCATAGAGTGCCTCCGTAGAGGAGAAAGAGCAGTTCATAAGAATGGGATATGACTGCCCATCCGTGGGGAGTACACTGCGGCCACGCAGTCTTCCACAGTCGCTCATTACCCGAAGCACCTGTTTCCATTATTATATCGAAGTGGAGGGGAGGGGAGGGTGGTGTGTAGGGAGAGACAGATACTTACCAGACATCCATGCGAAGAGACTGGTAACAGTAAGCAGAATGAGACATCCAAGATACTTGAGCATGTCTTCTTCCCTTACCGATACATGTTGTGCCTTGCGCACTCGATACTCCTCGAGGTTCCTGAGACGTAGTCCATCTCAGTCATTCCCCTGTCTACCTGTATATCTTGAGAACGATGCTCCCGTAGAATGCAGCGAACCCCAATTGACGGAGGGCAACGGAGAGTGCACATCCACTGTCAATGAGCGACGAAGGAAGCCAATCCAGGAGCAACTCAACCAATCCATCATCACACAGTAAACAGCCATGACAGGGAAAGTATAGTCAATGTCAACTGACTCCTCTTCTCTCACCCTCTTCTAATTGTACTTCTCGAATATCCCAGAGATAATTGCCAACCGTTTAAAGACGAATACTCGTCGTGTACCAAACAAGACTCTTTTTCTGCACACTCTCACCAATGGAATTTGTCTTTGGGAGGATAAGGAAAGAAGAGACAAAGACATTGAGATTGACTGTCTCTCGGAACGCATTGAAAGAGGTGGAAGAGTGAATAGAAATACAAGGGAGGGAATATTGTGATAGCGAAGATGAGGGAAAAGGGAAGTAGCTATAGGGAAGAAAAGAGGGGATAAGTGAGAGAGGAGGAGAAGCACACTTACAATTGAATAGAGACTTGCCGCTCCCACGAGGAAAATCTCCATTAGAGCCCAACCTCGGCTCTCGTGCTGAGAACGTCTAGCTCTGAAGGGGAAAGAGATAGGCGATGGGTGATTGCAAATTGAGTTGAACTACTTTACACTTTAGATCATTGATTAGCATGATATATTGATAAGATGCATCCATGGATGCATGGACATTCTTCCTCTCTGCTCCCTTCGCGAGCGGTTCGCTCTCTTATTCGTCTCCCAGCCAAGAACCCTTTCGCGCGGTTTCAACCAAGGATAAGAAGGAAGAATCCTTCCGTCTGAAGACTTGCCGTACTAGGGGAGTACACGCCAATCGGCTATCAAGAGGAAGCTCTTGTCAGTAGGTGTTCAAAGAAGATTTGAAGTCCCTCCCTGACCTCTGCTATCAAAGCTCAATCCTTCGGACCCCGATTTACTGTTAGTCAGAAGGGTGTAAAATTGGAAAGAGGAGGCTGGACACATATTGATGAAGAAGCCCCCCCATAAAACGGAAGTGGGAATCGTAATGAGGGAGCATCTCTACAGATAATGGGTGATTCGTTAGAAAAGAGCGTAGGATGGATATAAACACAAGTAAATTCATAAATTGAACGTGTTAAATTGCTTATGGATAAAGAAGATACTCGTATAGGTAAACATTTGTTAGCATCTTGATAACGGAAGAAGGCTTTAGGGTGAGAAATGACGCTCGCTGATAAACGGGAGACAACCCCTTATTCTTACATGAAGATGCTATCAAGAATCTTATAATTGTGCATGTTTCCTTTATGGGTAAACGAGCTGGGTATGGGTATGGGATGGAGCCACAAAAAAGGCATAGAAGCTAGCAGTCTTGGACACCGAATACTAGTTAGTAACCTTGTAGAGGAATGTGAGATCGTATTGAACACGTTATCAGTGGATAACATTATAAATTGAACTTTATAAAAAAAATAAAAAAGATAGCGTAGGCGCTGAGAATAGGAGCAAGAGAAAACAAACCTGCATACTAATGGGATAAGTGCTACACAGGCTGCTGCACAGATTGCATTGAAGAGAATGAGCATGTGCCTCCCGCGGTCACTACTCTGAAAGAGCAATGACTCGCAATGTCCACGTTGTCCAGATAAACAGAGTAAATATGAAACCTTGAAATGCCCTTCCTAGCGAGTACTAAAAGTAAAGAATACCTGTCGACAAATAGCATGAGAGGAAGGAAGAGCTGGACAACAATCTCTTGCGAGAACTCTTGTGCCTCCGTGAGTCGATGATGAACACTAAATCAATGATCTTTTACGGACCGATACCTACGACCTCATCTCAGCATATTATCTTCTTGAATAAGCAACGATAATAGATAAAGGTGGTTAGTAGTTGTATGATAAGCCATATAAACCTTTGTGTATTGCTTGCATGGAGAGAAAGCACACAGATCGATGTCGAAAGGAGACAGACGAATGGACAGAGCACTTCGGCTCTCCCGCGATCCAAATGAAACGATCGGCTCCCACCGTGAAAGCTAGAAATACTGTAATTAGAGTGATTGAATGAAAGGAGAACCTCTGCGGTGCAGACATACTGCAGTTGATACAGTCCTTCGCTTGTGATATTTGTTCCCTCAGAAACGTTGACAAACGTCGCTTCCTGCATAAGAGAAATATTATTTCTAGCATTGCCATCGTTTTATTATTCACTAGGCTCGGTGATTCGGGGCTAGGGATGGGGATAGCGAGTTTACGATAAAGATGGGAAGTATCTAGAGGAGAGACAAGTGTCCGCATTCATCGAACGTCTTCCCATGGGAATAGCTTGTGCAGAGGGTAGACGAGGAGCAGAGAACGAATACCTTGAGTTTAGTGGTGTTGAGTGACGACGGATGGGCAGCCACTAGTTTGGCGAGAGGAACGAGGAATGGGTGAGTGTGAGAGATAGTGTGCATTAGGGCGGGGCTGCAAGGGGTACTGTACTTGCATACATGACAACTATCTGACTGCAACAAGAGGAACAAGAAGGTGGTTTAGTGAGAAGAGTAATTGGATCCGAGTGGATATTAAATGTGTAAGTGAGATGGCTACTCCCTTACAGTCATCATTATCCTTCTCACCGTGCGTCTATCCTCTCTCCACAGATTGTCTTCGTTTCGAGGTCGTTGAGGAATGTATGGAAAGTGGACGAGTGTGCATACCTGAATGGGACATCCTCCGATACTTCCCTATCCCTTCCCCCTCTCCACCCGGTCCCCTATACCCCTACCCCTACACCCTTCCCCTTATCTCCCTTATCTCCCCTTTCACCCTTCCCCCCTATTCCCTTCCCGTTCCTCTCACCTCACAAATAACAAGAACATCGCAGTAGTTAGCATCCTTGGCGTGCATGTCAGCATGCCTCAGGGAGAAGGGAGCATCGATCTGAGGAGGGCGGGTCTCCCTTCCCCCTTCCTCCCCTTCCACTCTCTCTCTCTCCTCTCTCAATCCCTCCCTCCCTCTCTATCCCCTCTTTTCCTCCTCTTCTTCCCTTCGAGTCCCGTAAGGGCGGAACGTAGAGAAGAAGGATGTAGAAGAGTTGATAGGAGAATAATTAGAGAGGGTGGAGAGGCGAGGAAGGTAATCTCATGAGGAAAGTGAAGAAGACCATGAGTCTCTTAATATTTAATGAAGAAGGAAAGGGGACTATTCGTTGACTGCTATTGCTAGAATCTACACAGGAACTTTGAAGAGACATCTTGAAAAATGATGAGTAGGAGAAAGGGATGAGTAAACCATTGGAAAGAAGAAGAAGAATAAAGTGTCTCCCCCACTCGGATTACACTGTCTTCATTCTTCAGCGATGTCATCCTATTCTTGCTATGGGGTATGCTTTCGTTCTTTGTCAAGTGGGCCAGTATCGACAGTATCGAGTGCAGTATGCATGCGTTCTCACTCGCTCCTCAGAATAAAAAAGATTTATTGCGAAATTCGGATTCTTTTCGAATAGAATAAAAGAATGTATAAGACTACGCGAGACAAGAATAATGTGTGTACAACCAAGACTTCCTCTCAATATACCCCGCTATCAATCTTCTCTCTTCCACTAAACAATGAGCTATCTTCTTTTCCGCTTCTACTTTTTCGTAGGTTTATTTGGACTCTGAGCACTCAGAACAATATTCCATTTGCAGTATTCAAATTCGCTTATTGTTATAGTTATAGTTAGACGACAATTTATAATTATAAGTAAGCCGCATAGAAAAAAAACATCCCGTTTAAAACAAACTTAGGTAATCGCATACACTGAAGTTCTTCAATCTTTGCCCATGAAATAGTTTGCAATAAAAGGTTTTTTTCATAGGAATTACATATTCCCGAAAAAGTACCTCTCTGTTACCATTGACGCAACAGACTAAACTTGACCAAATTGACCAGACGCTGCGCGTTGACCATGCGTCGCTGCCGACGAAGTTGCGCATCTTGTGAGGTGGTAATGTTGATGAAGGAAGGTGCATAGGCAGAACGGACTGCGGTGGTTCATCCGAATGAGGATGAGGTGATGGGGCAAGCGAGCAGACTTCTCGCGAAGCTTCGCATCGGACACACCTCGGATCTCATAGACAAGTACAAGCATCCGAAAGGACATACTCACAGGTTTTACTTCTATCATTACCTTTGTATATAGTGGTTGCAGATGGACAGTCTTCGTTCACTCATCTAAGAATGAGTCCTTCAAAGACAAGTCATACATCGAAAAGGTTCATTTCACTCTCTTCCTTATTCGTCTACACTCTTTCTTTTATAGGTGGTTTTCAATCTTCACCCTGACTTTGTCAACCCAAAGAGAGTCGTCCGAAGTCCTCCGTTTGAGGTTAATTTACTTAACAAATTCTTACCTATATATGTTTTTTTAAAAATTGGTTCTTAAAAAGAATACGAGAAGGAATTTGATTTATCAGTCAGTCAATGTACCGTGTAGCATTGTTAATTGCATCATTGTTCTCTCTTTCCTATAGGTTACGGAGACGGGATATGGAGGCTTTGTAATGCCTGTACAGATCTATTTCACCGGGAACAAGTCATACAAGGTGGACTACGAACTCAATCTATCTCTGGGTTAGTAAGGTTTTCCTTCTTGGTAGTGTAAATTTTTGAAAAGAATAAACAAGTGAGCAATAGTGCGTAAAGATGTGTAAATCATCAATAAACGTTGATTTGAAGATGAGAAGTCAACCTCTACAACACCTTTTGTGATCGAGATCAAAGATTTTACTGACGAATTCTTCAAACTGGCCATGGAGTGAGTCTTAAATCATTTATTATGATCAGGCCAATTAAAGCTACTGATTAGAGGCATACTGATTTGAGGAACGGGGCGGAGTCACGATCTGTTCAAGAGAAGAAGAGCGCATCTCCTGTAGAAGGAAGAGCAAGAGGATTGTCTTGCAATCTGTCACCTCCCACTGACGAAGAGAATCGGATGAGTAGTGGAGAGAAGAAGAGGGAGAAGTATAAGAATGGAGACAAGAAGAGGAAGAAGGACAAGAAGAGCGAATATCATGAGGTTATTCATATAAATATGCTCTGGAAAGTGTCCCACCAGTTTTTCTTTTTACGAAGAAAGAGCAAAGTGGTATAAAATAGGAATACACTATTCTAGCTACCTCAGATAACCCAAAGAAATGGTAGAGGTTAAAAGTTTGTGAATATAAAGAATACATTTTTAGGAGAAGTTCAAAGAAGGGAAGAAGTGGAAGAAGGCTCGATTGGAAGAGAAGGATCCAAAGGAGGACATAATAAGTTCGTGAGGGGAAGGACGAAAGGAAAAGACGTTAAACTCTTAATGTTGCCATTCATAGAATCAGTCGAGATTACTGTAAGGTAGACCGAACATCACTTACTGGTACAACGTGTGGTATGAATTTATACGAATGACGCGGAAATAGTTGCATGCAAAACGCGCCTACCGTAGTCATCTATATTCGACTACCGTAATTATTGCGTCTATTGATGTGTAATATTGTCCATTGAAGGTGTGGGAACGATGGATGGGGGTCTGAAGACGGAGAAGAAGTTGAACCATCTCACTCCCTCCTCATTGACCTCGTCCTCTTCTGAAAAGAGGGAAGTGAGTCCTTATTACGCGTTGCATATCTCACGGTACTTTTCAGCGCGATATCAGCATGTCTCCGATGCCTCATCTTACTCCTCATTCCCCATCCAGATTCTCCCTTTCCAACACTTCGCTTTACACGGTAATTAAGTTTTAATGGTGTTTTTTACGCGTGTTTTCTGATATCGTGATATCAGAAAACACGCGTAATATAATACCGTACATACATAATATAATACCGTACATAGCAAAATCCGATAGCTGTAGTGGTTATATTGTATTGAACTGCGAAAAGTGTTCAAGTTCAGAATTCTTTTTCCTCTTCACTGACCTTTATTTGAGATGAATAGTAGCGGGAGTAGTCGAATGGGAACTATGCTTCATTGCTCCGTAAAAGTGTCATTCTCTCTCTTGGTTTACTAAGAACATTCACTCTTTGTATATATACTTTTTTCAATGCGGTATAAGACGTAGGTATGTATTAGATAAAAATGTAATATTTTGAGGATCCGGATCGTACTCCTCCAGCAATTTCTCCATCGGTTGTCACTGATATCGGTACACTACGGAGGAAACTCGATAACTTGAGGGATGTCGATAAATTGTATGAGGTTAGTGAATAGATCTGGTGTGAACAAGTCAATTTTTTTTGTAACTACCAAACCAGCGCATTTTTGTTATTGCTCAAATAAAAAGCTCTTTTTTTTACTGCAATGGTTAAGCGGATCCAGTGGGGCTGAGCATAATTTTCAATTTGAGGTCTTTAAATATTTCATTCTTTCATTTTCATCTGTCCTTTATCGTTTTCTTTCCCCATTCTGCTTCTCTTTCTCTCGTCTTTTTCTCTGTATCTCCTCTCTTACAGCTATTTTAACTTTTTGGCACTTTTCGTTCGGTTATCTCTTATGCTTTTTTTCCTTTAAGAGTGTTTATATAACGTTTTCATATTTTTTTTCTTTGCTATTATTTTCTGTCTTTTGTCTTGTCGCATTTTTCTGATTGCAGTCTTTCTTTTAACTAAAATTGTTTCAGAAAGTATGTAAACTGCTGTGGGCTTAACAATAAGCTTACGAACGTAATCGAGAAAGTGAAAAAACCATTTCTCAACAAATGAGGACTTATATATAAAATGCATAGGGTAATTTAACAATGGTTTACTTCTTACTAGCAAATCACTGCAAATTTTTTCCGTTTGTCTGTGTGTGTGTATATCCGTTCCTCGATTAACTCCTTTAGAATTTCGAATTTCGAAAAAAGTTCTTACAAGAGTCCTATTCATTTCTTCATACCTCGGGACCATTTTTTGCGGTTTTAAAAATTTTGAAAATTGGCTGAGAAAATCGATATTTTTGAAAATTTTCAAAAAATCTTCTATTATACCTTTGTGAGAATACGTTTCAGAACGCGGGGATCATTTTTGGTCAAAAAGTCATCAGAGAAAAACTTTGAAATTTTTTGAGGATACTCTGGCAAAAAAATAGTTGTCGCATGTGTGATTCGAACTCGTGTAGTTTGAACACCAGGCCCGGACCCTTACCACTGCTCTATGCTGGCACGCGGATGCTCCTCCTCGGGCTTCGTTCATAACCTTTCATCGCGCGCATTGCAGCCTCCTTCATTTCAAATTAATTTTTCATGCGACTCTGATTTCTCGCGGCGTGCGGTTGGCTCTCTCTTCTCTGATCCTCTCATATGTATGCCTTGAGCCTCCGGAAACATTGCCTATGACGTGAGAAAGATAAACTAATGTAGTTGAGGCGTATGGAGACCCCTCCTAACACAAAAACTTAGGCGATCCGTGAAGCGTGCTGTGGGAGCCCTGTGTTGTGCGTCCACATAAGCAGGGTGACCGCAGCGCGCTTCGTGGATTGCCGGGTACAGCGTAGTTTTGCTAGTTCGTTATCAAAATATACTTTTACTTGCTGGTAGTAATCAGTTTTGTAATGGTATGACAGACAATCTCGTTTCCATTTTTCGCACGACCTAAACCCAAACGTAATCTGCAGATAAAAGTGGCTGGTAACTGCAGGTGTCAGTCCTATTACTCCAAGTGGATTCCTCCTCCCACTTGTCCCTCTCCCGCCAATCTCTCTCGTACGACCTCTCATCCCTCGATGCTCGTCAGTTAGCTCAACTCGACTCAATCATTACCTGTTAACGTGCAATATCTTTTCCTTGCCATCTATCTCTTCTCTCTCTTCACTACAGGTACCTCTCTCCTTTCGCTTACCATTTCCATTATTTTTTTTGTTAATTTATTGTCTCGTTTGCCAAATTCGTTTCAATAGACTTTCCAATATTAAATTAGTTTTTCCTTTATAACTTTTTTAGCAATTGTTTTCAGCATTATAGTTTTTATTCGTTTGTTCCCATTCTCTTGATCTGTTCTTTTGTTGAGATTCCCACTGATTTATCCTTCTCATACTTCTGACCATATTTCGGCCATTCAATTCCTATTTTGAATTTCACAACGATGTTCTCGCTGTCTCTCATTGTGTTCTTTCAAGTTCAAGTTCGGAGTAGCAAATATTATGCTTTTGTGATGTTCGTGGAGACATCCATCCCCCTTTTTCGATAATTATTTTTAAACATGTTCTCTCGATTTTCCTGGTTTTCTTTATGATAGTCTAAGTGTAGAACCGCGTATTATAGCATCCACAGTTTTATTGAGATTAATCTATGTTTTCTTCACTTTTTCTTGTACCGTTGATTCTTATTCAACTGCACACAACATTCCAGTCAAACAAGAGATGGTCTGACCTCGCGGAAAGGGAATCAAATGAGACATGTACCATTCGAAAGAGCGTAAAAAAAAAGAGAAAAAAGAGCGTCAAAAACTGAGTAGAAAATTATGTTCAGTTTTTGCTGAGGGCATATGTAGCGCGAGATAATCGTCATTTTCTGGAGGTAGGGATCCACCATTGCGCCCGCCGTTTCCTATTGTGAGGCAACGCCTGCAGGTGGCTGTCAGCAGTCGTCGGTAGCGCAGCAGGTAAGAGGTCGGAATGGAGTAGGAGGGGTGGTGGGTTTGAACGCCATGCCGTGCAAACTTTTTGCACGTTTTTTCACAAGTCCCGGACTTGTGATTTTTCAAGATTTTGAAAAAATTTCGAATTTTATCAAGGCTTTGCGTAACGTATCTGGAAGTGATTAGGAGCTATAGTAAGGGTCACAACAACATCATTTTACCTGCTATCAACAAATCCCATCCCATTCCATCTCATTTCTACCTACAGGGCATTCCATTGGAAGTAGCGACAGCAGACTGGAAATGAGAAAAAATCCGGAAAATCACAAGTCCGGGACTTGTGAAAAAACGTGCAAAAAGTTTGCACGGCATGGGGTTCAAACCCACCACCCTACCTACTCCATTCCGACCTCTTACCTGCTGCGCTACCGACGACTGCTGACAGCCAGCTGCAGGCGTTGCCTCACAATAGGAAGCGGCGGGCGCAATGGTGGATCCCTACCTCCAGAAAATGACGATTATCTCGCGCTACATATGCCCTCGGCAAAAGCTGAACATCATTTTCTACTCAGTTTTTGACGCTCTTTCGAATGGTACATGTCTCATTTGATTCCCTTTCCGCGAGGTCAGACCATCTCCTTGCAAGCCTTCTTAAAACCTGTGCTCCATTTCCACATCAAATATAAGTAGTTACGATTAATAAAAAAAACGAGGTATGAACTTATTCATTCACCACTTTATTGAGTAACCTAACCTATACAATGTTATATTCAATGAAAATCGTTTTGTTTGCTGGAGTGTTGTGTGTTGTTCTACTTCCGTTTATCATCTCATTATCCATAACCTTTTACAGTGACCTCGCGGGTTCATCTTAAGCATCTTCCCACTTACTCATGGTTGCTCACGTCTCAATTGAAAGAATTGTGTTTAGAATATCATAGAAGTCAAAAAATAAATGTTTAGAGTATCATAGAAGTCTTGGATTGATCGAGAGAAGTGGGCGGGACTGAAGTAATAGGAAGGGGTGGGAGTGAGGGAATAGGAAGGGGCGCTTGTCCACTTGGAAGGCATGATTGGAAGGGCCTTACAAGAAGGAGATGTCTCCTTCACGGGGGAATATCCCCATCGACCACGATCAGCTGGAGAAATACATGCTTCTAGTGGAATGGTACGTCCTCTTATACATCTTTATCTTCTTCCTTATTCTCCTTGCTTACATACTCTTTACCTCGTGCAGGATATCTATGGCTGTTGTAACTTGTGTTATTCTTTCATAAAAGGTTCGTGTCGGATTGGAAGAGATGAGGTCATCTGCAAGGATAGTAGAAGAAGAAAGGAAAATGGGATGGAGGAGCGGTATGGTTGGTAAGAGGTATTAGAAGGACACGAGGAAAGGGAGGTTGAGGAGTGGCCTTATCGGAAAGACGAGATGGAATTGTTGCTATCGAAAGACCCAGATCTGCCCCACGGTTAGGTATGATAGGAGAATTACTCGGACGACACAAGGACCTTATCTTTTCACATCCAAAGGTAGTCACTTATAGTAATAAGAGATTGCTGTTGTAAAGTAAACATGGACTACTTGGTTCAACATGAATTGAAGAATGAAGAAGAAGAAATAACTGCAAGGGTGGAGGAAGTAATGAGAGATGAGGAGGAAAAGGAAGGAAAGAAGAGTGACAACAAGAATAAGGATAAAGAAACAACTAATCAGTAAGTGAACTAAGGGGGTGTTATAACGAATCATCTCAGAAAGGGAAGAAACTCGAGAATCAAATACGATCGTGCTCCTTCCAAGGAATCTATGTCTAGTCAGGAAGTGGATCGGAAAATCGACAAAAAGGAAAAGGATACGGTAGAGTTTATCTTAAGTGGCTAATTGAGATGATTAATGCGGCGTGGCGTACGCTTTTATGGCCGTAAACGAATTGGAGAATAGGAAGGATGGATACTGGCACCGAAACTAGATTAAGGAGGGTAATTAATGCTTTAATCAGACCTCCCAACCTCGATTCTCCACGGCTGACGTTTCAATGGCAGACCCACAGACGCGTATTCTCTACTTTGCAAAAAAAGAGGAATGGAAAAGTCTGATGGAGGAACTTATGAAAACAGGAAAAGGAGACTTTTCGACTAGTGATCAGGTAGATAGATTGCTCTGAACAGGCACAAGCAGTAGATTACAGAACGGATTCACAGCGTTGCTTCTTGCTGTGAAAAATGGACAACAACAAGTGTTCGATGAGCTTCTTGCGAAGGGGGCTGATATTCATCACTGCACAAAGGTAATAAGTGCAGGATTCTTGAAAGTATTATTAACAGCGCATGAACAGGTTATTCAACGAATCTTGTTAAATTTTTAATTCTTATGTATTTTCCAGGATGGTCGGAATGCCGCACATGTAGCTGCGATGTATAGTGGATGGCAGATGCTCGACTCCATCCTCACAAAGGCACCTGATCTTCTCAGCAAGCCTGCCGGGGTCAGTCGGTACAAAGACTTATTTTAGGGCATCATTTAAAAACGTTCTAGATAAAGTACGACTTTCCTTTGTCTAGACTGTTGCTTTGAGTAAGTGTACTAACGTATGCGTATGCTTAGCTGTTTTCGAGGGACCAATCTCCCACTTCCGGGGAAGAAAAGACTAGGGAAGGAGAGAGAGAGGGACAGGGAAAGGAAGGAGGGAGGAGGTATGTAAAGAGGGGGAGGGTATAGGGTAGTGGAGAGAAGTGAGCGGAATGGAAGATGGAGACTGCAATAGTGACCGAGGAGTGTCCACACTCACCTATGCCTTGTCGTTGTGAAATTTAAGACCTCTTGTAGAGATGACCGAGAAAGGACAAACGAAGATATCATTCAGCCGAAGGAACAGTTACCAATTCACGTAGCATGTGAAAGGAAGTCGAAGCGGGCAATATTCGTGGTGAAGAGGATTCTCGAGCATGCAGAACAACGCCTCGTTGCGGATGGAACTAATAGTCTTCCGGTGCACCTGGCTGTACAGGTTCCATCCTTTTCTTTATACAATATTCATATTTAATCTTTTTTGCAGGCGGGAAATATCTCCGTAGTAGATCTGTTATTGGAGAAATTACGAGCAGAACAAATGAAGGCAGTAAATGCAAATGGAGACTCTTTGCTGCACATCGCTTGTCGGACTGCTTCGATAGGTTAACTTTTTTCCTTATTTACTACTGTTATGGTAGACAAAAGTGAAACGTATAATTCGAAAATACGGTCTGGTAAAAGTTACTGGCCTTAGCGAGAAGTCGAATGTATGCGTCATCTTCGGAACGATTTATTTTCAATTTTACTGCTATCGATTTATTCTGTATGTTTGGGTGCTGCTTGCGTTCTTACAGCTTCTTTTATGTTTTCTTTTCCAGTTTTGCTCATTATTGAGGTTGTGATCTTGCATCTAAAAAACGAGCTGTGATCAGACAAAATAATTCATCAAATGTGGTCTATTTCATTCATGAGTGATATTATGAAGAAATACTCAAATTAAAAAAAGAAAAAAAGAAATTACAACAAGAGACCGCTATAACAACTTCAACAGTTTCGCGAAATTCCCGGGAGGAATATATCGTTCCGCGCATAAACACCCGCTTTTTATCTAGAGGGCCTGGCATCGAGGGATCCCTGGACCGAATATATCTTCGTTTTTTCTCTACTATATCATCCATGTATGGGCTATTTGTAGACATACTCCAGCATTGCTTCATTTGCTGCAGCGCAATCTTTGCTAAGAATTTTCTTTTGTAGTAATGGAAGCTTGCTACTTCAGATATGGTCAAGACTATCATATCCGTTGGAGGAGATAATCCCAACGTAAAGAACGCTATGGGCAGGTGAGCTTTTTTTAAAGATTATAAGCGATATGCATGAACCCAAACATGTTTTTGTTTCAACACATTATTTTTTTTTAAATTTTACTATGGCAATAATCACTAACTTTAGGACACCTCTGCATGAAGTGGCCCAGAGCGGAGACCTTGCACTTCTCAAGATAATGGCGAACCTCAAAGCTGATCCCAATATCCATGACATCGTAAGACAAATCTAGTTAATTTGATTTTAAAAATAATTCTATATTTTCCTTTTTTTAGGATGATAAGACGCCGGTTCATGTAGCTGCGGAACACGGACACACGATGATGGTGGAGACTTTGATCGATCGATTGGGAGGCTCGATAAGGTAAGAGATTCATCTTTGTATCTTGATGCCTTTGAACAGGGCACGAACTCGTGATGGAAGTACTCTTTTGCATATCGCTGCCACATCGGGTCATACGAATACCGCGCTTGCTTTTCTCAAAAGAGGTTGAGTACATTTAAATGAAACATGGACGAAAGTATGTCAAGGTGTTCCCCTGTTTATGCCTAACAAGAAAGGTGCACTGGGACTGCATTCCGCAGCAGCTGCGGGATTCAATGATGTAGTCAAGATGCTGATCGCACGAGGGACAAGTGTGGATGTCCGAACAAGAGTAAGTCTTTTCAATCGTTAGTAATTATCATCGCTCTGCTTTCAGGATAACTACACGGCTCTTCATGTAGCTGTTCAGTCTGGAAAGGCTTCCGTAGTGGAGACTCTATTGGGAGCAGGTGCGGATGTGCATGTCAAAGGAGGTGCTCTACAGCAGACTGCATTACATCTCGGTAACCTTCGAATTTATTCTATATTTATCTAGTTTACTTTTGTCCGCTTTATTTTCAGCTGCATCTTTGTCTGGTGCCGAATCCTACGAATGCGCTCAAATGCTCCTAAAGAGCGGTGGTGAGCCTAACGTTGCACAGGAAGATGGAGAAACGTGTCTGCATGTTGCCGCGAGGAACGGGAATAAGCGAATAATAAAGTGAGAACCGAGTTATAGAACGTTGATTACCAATGTTTAGGTTGATGTTAACTGAGAAAGCGGATCCTGAAATAACATCGAAAGTTGGAGAGACTCCTCTTCATGTTGCGGCGAAGGTGCACCGACTTCTCTTATCTTACCCATCTTACACCTTTATCTTTTCTCTGTCAGGAGTGTAATTTCGAAGCTGCGTCTAACATACTTCTACATCTCAAGACATACAAGACAGATGAAGAGATACGGGAGTACGTCAATGCAAAGAGCGTTGTAAGTCATTATTTAAGCATTATTATTTGTCTTATTAAATCTTCAGGATGGATTCACCGCCGTTCACTATGCTGCTCAAATAAAGCCAGAACAGCTTTCATTTCCCGGTGAAGATGCGAAGCTCGTCAACCTCTTGATTGATTACGGTGGAAGGGTGAGCCAAGATTAAAACCTTCATACAAAATAAACTACCGAAGGTGGAAGAGCAATCTGATACAACACATGAAACGGCTATGCATCTCGCATCGAGGAGTGGAAATCAAGCAGCGTTGCTCGCCATTGTTAACAAGATCGGCGCCGGAGCGGTGCAAATTGTGCAAAACAAGCAGAGCAAAGTAAGATGCGCTACGATTAGAAAGGATATGCGCTTATTCAGAATGGATGGTCTCCACTTCTTGAAGCTTGTGCAAGAGGACATGTAGGAGTAGCCAGGATCCTTTTACAACACCATGCGCGAGTTGATGTATTTGACGATGCTGGAAGGTAAGGACTACATTTTCTGTATTATCTAACATATAATCACGAGTAGGTGTAGGGTAAAGAACATTCGATAATTACAGAACAGCTCTACACTTGTCTGCTATGAACGGTCACCTGCAACTTACTCAACTTCTTCTTCAACACAAAGCTTTTGTAAACAGGTAAAGATTATGCTTCATGCTTAAATATCTCAAGCATGCAGCAAATCGAAAACTGGAGAGGCTCCACTCCATCTTTCGGCGATGAACGGTCATGTGAAGGTGAATATATCTGTTCTTCCTGCATTTAGCTATTAGTTCACAGGTTGTCAATTGTCTCGTGCAAGAACATGCTGCTGCTCTGGAGGCTATTACTCTCGACAACCAGACTGCTCTTCACTTTTCGGCTAAATACGGACAATTGACAGTATCGCAGACCCTTCTTGCTCTCGGAGCAAATCCAAATGCGAGAGACGACAAGGGACAAACTCCTTTGCATCTGGCTGCTGAGGTAAGAATAGCCTGGAGATGTTGGGAGGGAATGAAGGGGAACGAGGAGAACGATTACTAGAGTGACCGGAAGTGGAGAGGAGAGTAGCTACACGGCTCAGAGCTCTACGACTTCATACGACCTTTCAGAACGACTTTCCCGATGTGGTCAAAGTTTTCCTGAAGATGAAGCAGAACAATAAAGCCGTCTTGACCGCTATCGATCACAACGGATTCACTTGTGCTCATATCGCCGCCATGAAGGTAGAGGAGATAATTGTACTACATGTTTCTTATATAACTAACTCATGTAATAAATGTAATGGAATCACCAGCATTCGTTGAGGGTTCTCTTGCTGTTGTCAGAGCTCTAATGATTATTGACAAGGCCATGGTGATTGAAGCGAAGACAAAGAGCATGGAGGTATGATTTATGTGAAATTTTAATAGTACTTTCGTTATTGGATGTATTATTCAGGCAACTACTCTCCACATGGCAGCTGCAGGAGGACATGAAAAGATTGTGAAGATTCTACTTGAAAATGGAGCAAATGCTTTAGACGAGAATGCTGTGAGTTTATCTTTTTCGTAATCAATTGTATTTTGATACTGATATTTTTAAGATATGCTGATTGTTTTGTTCCATAGTATTTTTCCATAGTAATAACACATAAATTTACACTTAAGCACGGAATGACTGCCCTGCACCTCGGAGCTAAGAATGGAGTGGTGTCGATTCTAAATGCTTTCGATCAAAATCTCTGGAGACGCTGTTCCAGAAAGGCATGGTTTTACCATCCGTACCGATTCAGTCTCGTTCAGACGGGGCTAAATGCTCTTCATACCGCTGCTTATTACGGGAACAGCGACTTCGTCAATGAGATGATCAAACATGTGCCCGCTTCTGTGAGGAGTGAACCTCCGATATACAATCATTATGTAGTGAAAGAGTTTGCAACTGAGGTAAAAGAGTTTGATTATTAGGAGAAATCGGTGAGTTAAGTATGGACTAACTCCTCTACACCTGGCTGCTCAATCAGGACATGATTCTCTTGTGCGAATGTTGCTGAATCAAGGAGTGCCGGTCGATGCATCCTCTACCACTATGGTTTCATTATCTCCCTGTCCTTCCAATTTATATCTCAGAACATTATTCCCCTACATCTAGCTGCACAACAAGGACACATTGCCGTCGTAGGTATGCTGTTATCGAGGAGTACTCAACAGCAACACGCAAAGGTGTTGTAATGTGACGACTTTTAATAATAGTTAACATAGGATTGGCGTGGTCGCACTCCATTGCATCTCGCTGCTATGAATGGACATTATGAGATGGTCTCACTGCTCATTGCACAAGGCAGTAATATAAATGTGATGGATCAGGTACAAAGTGCACTAGTACGCTTAATCACGACCGTTTTGCACCTACATTTAAAAACGGCACACACTTTCAGCATACTGTAACGTGAAAAATTTGTTAAAAGTGCTACCGTACGACGCTCTCACCACGAAAATGGGCGCGTTCATACGCGTCACGCCTCAAATACCTTTTGGAATGTCTCGTTTTTATCGCAAGCTGAACTACACTATCGCGAACTGAAGTGTGCCGCTTCTAAAGCATTTTTGATTTCTTCACAGTGTTCTGGCAACAGTGACACAGCCGGACAGGACCCCCACTTTGGCAAGGTGCCAAAACCACGCATTTCATGGGATATCAGTCTTCGTTATGAAACTTTTGACCGGAAACAAAGTGGAATCTATTCTTTGCGTCCAACCGCATCTTCTACAACTCATTCATAAGCATGATCTTTAACCACATTTGAAATAATCGTCCATTTTCATGGTGTGATCGAGTGGGGTCAGTCTATTGTGGCTGTCCGGCTGTCGCTTAACATTTGAAACACTGTGTCTTAGCTCTGCCCATATAAGCAGTCGTGCTTAAGAATTTCAACTGATTAAGAGTGGATGGACTGGTATGCACTATGCAACCAAAGCAGGACATCTCAATGTTGTCAAACTATTTATGGACAGTAGCGCTGATGCACTAGCCGAGACAAAGGAGGGGAAAGTAGGTTTAAGTAATATGCATATTCGATTTCAACTTTCAGGTACCTTTATGCTTTGCCGCAGCTCACAATCATATTGAATGTCTTCGATTCCTACTTAAGCACAAACACGACACACATCAATTGATGGATGACAGAAAGTTCATATTCGATCTGATGGTAATGATGATGAGAGTATCTAGCTAGCATTTGATGCAGGTATGCGGGAAAGCAAACAGGAACGAGCCTCTCAAAGAGTTCATTCTACAATCTCCTGCACCTATCGACACTGCTGTCAAATTGAGTAGTTTGTATAGGGAGATGAGCGAGAAGGAGAAGGTAGATTTCAGTTATATTTAAAGGGACACGGAAGTGATTTTCAAGTGAAGCTTATATGAATGTTTTTGTCGTAATTAATATAAAACCAAAAGGAAAAATAATAAAAATTAATAGTATTCGAGAAATGATTTTTTGAAATTTCGTCCAACGACGACGCTACTGTGTTTAGCGAAAGGAATTAAGCCAAAAGCGACATTCTTCTCAACGACGGAAGC
>LS905465.1:189221-221486 GCA_900490955.1 Micoletzkya japonica | reverse complement strand
GCTTATATGAATGTTTTTGTCGTAATTAATATAAAACCAAAAGGAAAAATAATAAAAATTAATAGTATTCGAGAAATGATTTTTTGAAATTTCGTCCAACGACGACGCTACTGTGTTTAGCGAAAGGAATTAAGCCAAAAGCGACATTCTTCTCAACGACGGAAGCCCGGAACGAAAAAATAAAACATGCGATTTTCGATTTTTTTCTTCGATTTTTTTACTATCACTATGTTTTTCCTCACATTTTGAAACCTTAGAAGAATTTTCATCGAATTTTAAAACTTATGGTTAGGGGCTGCTTCCTCCCTTTAAAGTATCGGGAAATTAAAAGGCTTAAGGCACATACCTGCTAGTTGGGGTTTAGAATGATTCAATTTTTGCACTCTCCTCACGTCTGGAAATATGATGCACTAGTAATTTTCGCTTTCCGAAGGTATAGAATGTTGTGTTTCTCAGGAACGAGCTCGTGATCTGCAGAAAGTATCAGTATTCAGTGAGAGAATGGCAGTCGAATTGCTCTCCATTACAGCATCAGGTTTATATTATAACAGTTTATAACCACTACGTTTTAAATCCTTAGTTGCTACTGATAGGTCAACTGTCTAGGAGATTATTGATCTAAGCTGTTTCAAATTCTCATAACCTTATTATTTGCCATAATAGAAAAAAAAACTAACCAATTCAATTCTAATCTTATCTCTCTGTATACTTACCAAATAATAATAAAGTAATGGGAAAGACGCATGTGTGCGTATTGGTGTATAGACTATATCACTCTACGCTGTTCTCACTTTGCACGGTTTCCCGCTTGAAGGATTCTTTATTAGCAAGATGAACCATCTTAGATGATGAAGTAATGAAAATAAGAATGGGTGAAGCGGAACCTAACAAGGGAAGTTTGTTAGCGTTTTCATCCTTATTATGAACTAATTATTGCTTATTACTGGAAAGTGGGTTTAGACCTCTTAGTTAGGTAACATGATAAATGGGAGCCTTTCAGAGTATAATCCTGCGATTCTGCTTAAAGCTAGAGACAATAGAGGAAAACCTCTACTAGATGTTCTCATAGAGAATGAACAGGTAGTAAACTTTTATGTTTCAAATTTTCTGCGCTGCTTCAGAAAGAGGTGGTATCATACGCGTCTGTTCAACGCTATCTCACTGAGATCTGGACCGCACGTGTCGATTGGTCCTTCGGAAAGACAGTCGCATTCACTCTCTTCGTGCTACTATGCCCACCAGCTTGGTAATGACCTCATTTCATTTGCTTTTTTTGGTATTTATATATTTTATAAGCCACGCATGTCTCATCTGTGATGGTGTGCCTTCCAGGTTCTACTTTTCTCTTCCACTCGATTCTCGCATCGGTCGGGCTCCAATTATCAAATTTGTGTGCCACATAGTGTCCCATGTCTACTTCACTCTTCTCGTAATAATTCTTCAATCTGAATGATCTGAATCATCTCTCTATTCAGTTGACTACTGTGGTCCTCAATATTACTCATAAAATGTACGAAGTTACATCGGTAACTCCGAATCCAGTCGAATGGCTTCTCCTTTTATGGCTAAGTGGTAACCTCGTGTCAGAGCTTACTAACGTAGGAGGTGGATCGGGTCTCGGAATAGTGAAGGTATGTATATAAGTCTTTACAATTTTCCAAGGATCTCGATTCTTTTCTGGTTCTCATACTGATTCTATCTGCTATTGCTATCGCTATTCACGTTCTCGCCTTCCTTCTTCCCTTTCTATTTTTTCCTCAGTTGGATAACGAGGAGAAGTTGCACTTCGCTCGCACAATGCTATATCTCAAAGTAATAGTATTGACATACATCGTTCCTCTTATCTCTTTTCAGAATCAACTATTCGCATTTGCTCTTCTTTTCGCGTTTGTCGAATATCTCGATTTCCTAACTGTGCACCACTTATTCGGTCCATGGGCTATTATCATCAGGTATCAGTCGGCATAGCATAGTGCGCTACTCCTATTCAGAGACTTGATGTACGACCTCACTCGGTTCCTGGTTATTCTTCTTCTTTTTGTAGCAGGATTCACCCTTCATGTAACTTCCATCTTTCAGGTTGCTCTCATCACACTGTAAATTTATTTCTTTTTTTTAAATCTCAGCCTGCCTATCAACCAGTAGACGAAGACTCAGCGGAATTGATGCGCCTTTCTTCCCCAGAACAAACACTTGAAATGCTGTTCTTCTCGTTGTTCGGTTTAGTTGAGGTACGTATTTATCTAGCTTGCTATTATACAATGCCTCTGAGATATCGAAGCCTGGTATTTCACTACCATAATTACAATCCTATCATTTTATTTTAGCCCGACTCCATGCCTCCTCTTCACCTTGTGCCTGAATTTTCCAAGATCATACTCAAGTTGATCTTTGGCATTTACATGATGGTCACTCTAATTGTCCTAATCAATCTTCTGATAGCTATGTGAGCAGTGTAAACTTTTTTTCGAAAAGAAACCTTTAGGATGTCAGACACGTATCAACGCATTCAAGCACAATCTGATAAGGTATTCCGTTGTAACCAGATGAGGATAAACTATCATTTAGGAGTGGAAGTTTGGACGAGCCATTCTTATTCGTCAAATGAACAAGAGAGCTGCAACTCCGTCTCCCATTAACATGCTTACTAAGCTTATTGTGGTACTCAAAGTAATGTGGAGAAACCGATGTAAGTTTCAGCAAAGAAAAAAAGCAAAAGAAATAGATTTTTTCGCTTTTCGAAAAAAATGAAATTAAAAAAACACTATGTGAAGTTTCATTCTTTAATTCAATAGAATTGGCTGTAAATTTCAGTGAGATGTTGCACAGAGAAAGCACAACTTGATCTGAGATACGAAGAGAATATTGATGCTTTCTCGATGGGAGCAGGCTATGCTGGAGGCAGGAATTCTCCTATGAGAGGAGATGGAGAAGGTGTGTTATTTACTACTTCAGTATGGCAAGCATCAATTTGCCTTATTCTTTACCTTTCTTGTTGGCCAGACGGGAGAGGTGGGACTCCTTTACTCGGAACATCTTCAACGTGGAATATCGAAACGGCAATCGACTGGAAGAGAATAGTGGACATGTACTATCAGTCGCAGACAAGTACTCAAGTCATACAAGAGGAAATCGACGACGAAGAGAAGACCTGAATTCTCTTCCTTTAGTTTACCGTTAATGGTGCTCACTGTTTTATAGAGGGAATTCCATATTTATTAGAATTTATTATCAACAGAGAAAGATCTTTGAGTTTTTTTAAAACACCAATTACTTAAAAGTAATTGGTGCTAAAAGCAAATGTTTATTAGTTTTCTCAGTCGGTGCTTACTTATTTCATGTTTTCCCTAGATCCTCACCTTTGTTCAAACATTCATACATTGTAAATACGAGCTCGTACGAGTGACAGAAGAGCTTACGGGTTTTCACCATGATTTCTAATCAGTCTTTCGAATGTGACTACCATCTTTTACTCTTTCATTTTCCAAACTTTAAATTTTGTTTTGATTAATAAAGTTTTTGATTTAATAGCATCTCGATTAGCATAGTGCAGAAAAAAAGTCCCGCTCCACTCAAAAAACCATCATATTCTCAGTGTCCTTTTTCGTTTTACTTCATATTTCGTGGTCAGAGGGACTCCTCAAAAAGCGACACGCTTAACTTCTACCTCGTACTCGGATCGAGTAGTATCAATTTCTCAGAACAATATTTACTATGGGAAATGTCGTTGGAAAAGGTTCGAAAAGTGACCGTATTCTTAGGGACTTAGCGAATAAATAGCTGTAATTGCAGCTCGACTCTAGATATTCAGCATACATATTGTTAGCAATGGAAAAAAGTTTCACTTGTGAGCTATGCATTATTACACTGAATGTAGGCTTCCGCATAAAATAAATCAAAGTAAAAAATTAATTTTATAACAGCTAAATATAAACAGAGATATAAGAAACTTACGGTGTTTAGCGCATTTATTGTCCGTCCGGCGTACGTTGTGCGTTCCTGTGTGCTTCTCTAGTTTCCCCTTGTCTCTCCTTTTCCAGCTCATCACTTATCTTTTGTTTCGTAAATGTTTTTATAATATTTTCATATATTTTAGAATGGTCGAGCTCGGGGGCAAGTCCCCGTACGGTCAGACATTTGACAACTCCGTATTCATTATCCCCGCACTCATCCTTGCGCTTGTCGTTGGTATGAAGCTATTCTTTAATCTTTGTTTTCACCATTTTATCTTCACCATAAATTATAATTTTTAAATAAAAATATAAAAATGGTAAAAAATTTTCGGCTTGAATTACAAATAGTTGCGACTTAGACAATTCCTACGCGGCCCTGAGTAAATAGGTTATCCTTTTTCTTTTACGTTCTTCCATACCTCGCTATGCAAATTATTCTATATTGAATGGATTATGATAACATCTTGATAATATATAATATCTTACTTAATAAAGATAATAAGTTGGCGCTATTTCTAGTTCAACACAATTAAATTTCCAGATATCTTTATTTTCATTTCGAATTTAACAGTATCATGAATAACAAACATGCATTAAATTAGTTCTTTCTAAATGTAAATCTTTTTAAAGCAATATTTCTTCTTATCTTTCTATTACGATTTTAGGAGCTGTTGGAATGAAGCTGTACAAATCGATTCAAGAAAAGCAGTTGAAGGAACAATCGAAAAAATCGAAGAAGGAAGGAAAGAAGGCGAAATAACTTTTCATTATATGCAATATCATCGCCTTTGCCTTATTTTCCGCAATTTGTACAAGTGTTGAAATCCTGTCGGATTCTTCTGTATTTGATACATCGCAATCATTCCAAATAAAGCTTTGTCACAAATTTTTAAGATAGTAAATTATTGATTACGGTTTAGTCGGATGTTGCACATATGAGCAATGTATAATATTTATTGAGATAAATGATGATTGAACTGGAACTGTAACCGAATAACCTATTCTTCGACAACCATAACCAAGAACAAAGTAAGGCATGAAATTTGAAGAAAATAAAATTATTCTTACAAGACTGAAGTGGTCGTTATGTAAAGACGAGGCGAGTGTCACCATGACAACGCCAGTCTATGGAAAGCACACATACGCGTTCATTTGCATGAGGCTATGAGTCTTTTCCAAGTTGTTCCACTGTTAAGTGTACACGTTGACCACATATCATGCATGTGCATCGGACAAATTCTTCCTGGAAGAGGTAATTAATTGCTTTACATATGTTACTTATGTTTACTTCAGATCAAATAGTAGTGGGTACCGAGGATGGACACGTCAATGTAATTGATGTGGCTTGGTCTCACGGAGGAAACGAAGGAGAACAACTATTAGTGGTGCATCCGATCGGGACTCATGTTCTTCAAGTACACAGAACAGTGATTTTTTATATTAAACATACATGTTAAGGTTATGGTGGACGAATTCCTCCCGTCATATAGTACTCAGCTAATAGCTGTGCTTACTCCCAAGTCACTTATCCTATTCGAGATGGTGAAAGGTTTGATACTAGTAGGGAGGTGAGCATAGTTAATCTCAGCCGAGTCCGAATTCATACTGCAACAAGTTTTCTCACATCAACTGACGGAGACTGCCTTCTCAATGGTCTCCATTCCCACTCCGACTTGTCCATGCATTCTCGTACAGGGTATTGGAGCAACTCTCTCCCTCTACAGTGGTATGCATTCTTGGAAAAGAGAGATTACCTCTTTGACTACAGGAGAAGAATGTCTTCTATCTCGTCTTCTTTCCACTTCACTTCATCCTGGTCCACTAACCTTTTGCAGATCTTCACAATCTATAATCCTAGGATCTTCCGCAACAATTAAGTAAGCAACGCGTTCTAAGCATTCCAAGTGTTCTAATAGCGAATAACGGTTTCCGCGCATAGGATGCGATCCTGTAGGCGAACCGATGAACGAAAACACATTAATTTAAAGGCCCCCAACGACCACTTTTTACCCCATGCTTTTTTGACATCATTGAATAGCTCTCATTGTCCTGAGTTCTGACTCAAAAGTTGAAAGTATGAAATTTCGCCGTTTCTTAGAAAAAGCTTTGCAAACATTTATCTCGTTTCCTGCGTCTCTTCATTCCTCTCTTGTCTCTCGCAATCAATCAACCGCACGTTAATTGGTTGTACCTAGAAATGAATGAGATGGTCGGAGGGGGCCTTTAAAAAACTCAAGTTCGCCACCGTGAACCCAATAAGCTCTGAAATTTTGGTGCTGATTGGTTTATCCACTCATGAGATAATTCAAAAATAGTGATCAATTCGCTATTAGATACATTCCTCACAGCGTGGAATGCTGTAAACGCATGGTTCTGAGTAGTGAAAGATTTCAGATCTGTGAAGTATATGCAACTGACATCACACGGAACAGGAGGAAAGAAACTGAGTGTAGGCTTACAATTACTTCGATGAAATGTTATTTTTCTAGTTCGACTGGTCACTTGGAATTGGAGATGTAATAGTGAGTATTGAGATAGTGGAAGAAGCAGCACAGCCGACAGTAGTAGCCTTATGTAGAAAGAGTGTGGTTGGTGTGACTGCTGGTGGAGTGCTGCGCTACTCATTCGACTTGCAATGTATCGGCATTGCTCTTCAAGCATATCACATGGGTAAATAGTAGTGATTTATGTTTTCTTATATATTATGCTATAAATTGAGGTTCTAATGCTCATGTTATGTCTCTTATTGCGACTAACGCAGAAACTCTTCTTATCTTCAAGGACAATCTTTTGGTTTGGACTTCACATGTTCCCCAACGAACTCATTTCATACAAATCGCAGATTCTCGGTATATCCAAACGATTATTTTTGTCAGTCGCTTTGTTCAGAGATGTGCATCGCCTTATAGTTCTTGGTCATTCCAATGGAGTTTCTGTTGTTTATCTGGGCACTGAACCTTCACTCTACCGTATTCCTCTCACTCAAAATCATACGCAACAATTCGCAACGAAGAAACAGCAGGTAAATATCCAACGTATTATATAGGTAGGTAATGTGAGGTTTGCAGATGATCGAATACGAAAAGCAGATTCGGAGCCATGGAGGGATGAAGAATGGTCTGTGACGGAAATGGGAGGAGAGAGTGGAAGAGAAAAAGGATGTTATAAGAAAGATGGGGAACTAGGGGGAAACCTTCTTAACACCCAGTCCAGTGATTCTTCTCCAGTGATGTCAACCTTATTAAATTAAAATATATGCATTGTAGATTCACTGAGTACAACACTGACCGAGCTAAAAGTTAGTCTTGATGAAGGAACAATGGACAATCCATCGGTTAGTGAGTGAGGTGTCTATAGAATTTCACCAACCTTGATTAAGCGAGTTCAGAAAATTATTTAGGCTTAAAATAATGGATGCATTCAGAGAGCTTTCTCTCCCGTTGGAGATGTTCCTTCTTGGACTGTGAATCTGGCACTTCCACTCAAGGCGTCCAATGTACACGTGAACGTAAACACTCAGCTTCAATCACAAGCCAAGTCTTCCTTCATCTCTAACACAGGCATCTACACTCCTAGTTCCTCCTCCCTTCCGTTAATCTTTTCTTGCAGCTAACAATTCTCAAGTTCCTCTTACATTCTTCCTCGGTTCATCCCCTCCAGTTCATCCGTTTGTCGATATAGCGGTTCACTGTAACTCAGCTCAAGGTTTTCCCATTGTTTGTCTCATCTCATTTCTTTTCAGCTTCACTGCAGTTGTCAGTTCCTCTTTCCCTGGTAGCAACAGTTTGCCCGGTCACTCGACAAGCTCATCATAAAGTTACACTTGATGTCGATAGTTCCGTAGAGGACTTGAGCTTATTACTACCTGGTTAGCTTACCAATATTCTTGTCATGTACGTTTTTTATTCAGATGTAGCATCAACTTCCGCCACATCGTTAGGCTTGCAGATCATCTCAACACAAATAGTTGTCTCGATATTTACAGCAGCCAAATCAAGTCAGTCCACGAATATCTAATAGAAGAATGATCCTTTTAGACCGGTATCGTGTTCAATCGGACTCAGTGGATTACTTATACCTCGTGGTAACGAAGTTGATCGAGGGGATTAAGAGAAGGAGGCCCGATGCCCGAATAGATTGTTCATTCCCTATATCGGCTGTTGTTGCGATAGCTGAGGACTACGTTCAGGTAACGAGAAGAGGATTAGATTGTCTGCCGTATGGGAAGACCGCCGTTGTAGATGGAATCGCGATATGCTAAGGAGAAGGAGGAACTGGGCAAGCGTGCACATGAGATGCGTGCGCTGCAAGCCCTTATTCTTCCTCTAACTCGCACCTCTAAGTATACACCACTCACCCATCTTACTCTTCTCACAGAGAATTCATACTCAAAGGTAATGCATGCTTTGGCGATCCTCCATGCCCTTCAGTTATTAACGCTAATCGATACTCACCACTCTACTGCCTCCCGTCTATCATCCCTACGTACATCTCTTTCGTCTTCCTTCGCCCTTCTCTCCCTCTCTTCATCATCATCTCTTCTTACTCTTCACTTCTTCACCTCTACTCAACAGGTCCTCCGACCTCTCTCCTATTATCCTCTATGTTTACTGTTCAGTTGTTCTTCGACCGCTTGTCATGGATCTCTTCTGATTCTTCTAAGGACATCAGTAGAATGATCCACACAGTATTAGACAAAGGAGGTCCTATCAGAAGTCTCGTTGACATACAAGAAGATGAGGAAGAGGAAGAGGTAGAAGAGATTCGAATGGGAGCATTTGATCACAACGAACAGATGAGCCTGACGAGTGTCCGATTGAGGGAAAATACAGAAGAAACAGAGGAAACGTGATAAAGCGTTTATTGACGATGATAAAGAATGAATGATAGAGGGTAGAAAGTGAAAAGGGCCCTCTTCGAGGTATAGTTATAGACAGACCGGGACACAGTCATACTATGCTTTTCTACATTAGGACACAGGGAACATTCAATACCAAAACATAAATTAAACCAAGCTACAATGGACTATGATAGCGAGCTATGCTAGACTGGTGACTATGTGAACCAAAAAAAAGAAAATGAAAAGGCAAAAAAATGTGGAAGAGCAGATGGGAGAAATGAAAAAGAACGGCAATGTTATAACCCCTAGGAAAAACTAACAAGACCTGTCAGAGGACTAGAATAAACTCACTTTTGGCATCAGAAGATTGTAGGTAAAAGAGGCGAATAGAGGGCTGATTTTGACATACGGATACCGAACCGTTTGAACATTGCTTAGCACTACGAGGAAGGAGCAAGCGACGCGTCAGAGAAAAATGCACAGAAAAAGGCAATGATACGAGTATACAATAGTAAAATTACGGTCTATAAGCAATATACAGAAAAATAGAGAAGATAAATAAATATAAAAGCGGAACTAGGGAAGAAGCGACTGTGCATAGCTCTTCTTCTTTTCTTCTTTACGTCCTGCAGCAACACAGGAGAAAGATAACTTCTCCTTTTTTTCTTCTATAGGGCACTCATCAGTGAGCAAGGAGGGGAAGCTGGTCTCTTCATAGTTGAAATTGATATGTTCCACTCCCTCCGTCTCATCCTCTTCTTTTCCCGTCCACGACGATTCCCCATGCCGTGATCTAAACTTTATCAATCCAATTCCCATATAACGCCATACTTGTTGTTGCTCGTGCTATTCCACCGTTTTCCTCCTCTTTCCTGACGTGCCTCCTGGTTGTAATGATATGAGTTCCCGTTAGAAGACCCTTCAAACTCTTGTAGGTTTTCGATGTATTTCTCTTCTTACCCCCTCTTCCACGCATTCCTCTTCTTATCCCGCCACGCACCTTAGTACCTAAAAATTCGAGGTTCCAAGCACTAAACATGTTGTTTTTTTCACAGCATCTTACAAAACAAGCATTACCGCAGCGTTCTGAATAGTCCACGTGTTTCCGCGATTTCGGCCTGTTAATTCGAAGCCCCGCCCCTTTTCAGATCACTAATTGGTACCAAACGATTCCGCTTGACCTAAGGTCTAACCAACGAAAATATAAAAGGGATACATAAACATACTAAATTTCTATAAACAAAAGTATCGTTTTTGCTAATAACAAGAGCAGAACGCAGTGCATTACGAAATAAAAATAGCCAAAAAATGCGTACTTATTTAGACGATACACAATGTTCTAAATGTTAAGCGAACGAGTCAAAATGTTGAGGATACAGTATTTTCCGTGCGAGAGTTCCTACCGAAATCAGGCGCATTTTTCGGCATCTCGTTCGCTTAACATTTGCACTGTTGTCAGAACATTGTGGATAGATGCAAGTATACCTCGTCTAAAACTATTGTACGTAATATCGTAGACCGGTGTGTGAGAAGGCGAAGGAATGAATGAGGGGTCTTCTTGTACCTACAATCATATTCAAAGTGCCCTCCAGGCAATATCTGCCATGGGGCCCCTCCAGGCAATATCTACCATATGCATTTTTGACATCATTGGAGAGCCCTCAATGCCCTGAATCTCATCCTCTCTCCTTTTTAGTTAAAACTTCGCCGTTGCTGACTATCTCTTGGAATGAATGAGAAGGGTGGAGGGACCCTTTAAGACTGAGTTATATTACATTTTCTATTGTTTTAATGCACAAATATGTTTTTTCGTTATGTGATATGCAAAACGGATGAAAATTCATCTAGCGAGAGGTAAATCAAAAGTGAAAAACATACCTTAAAGTTCCGAGTTATATAGAGCAGTGTAACTCACCCTTACTACTGTTTGCCCTGGACGATATGTTGCGCGTGGAACAAACCCAAGCGATGCGAGTACCTGTGTGAGAATTGCGTGGAAAAGTGTAAAACAAAATACCTTTCCAAGATCGAAGACTGTATCCTGCGCACTATGCTCAACGGGAGGATGAAGAATGAGTTGTGTATCAGGAGGAGCTCCAGTCTTTATCCGAGCCTAAACATGATTTTCAAAACAAAATGATAACTAAGCATTCATATTCCTAAGTCAAGCCTTTCAAAATATATGGGTAATACAGATTTGAAGACTTACACAAACACGCCTATTCTGCTGTTGGAGGTGAAGATATGCCTGTTGAGTACGTTCTTCTGTCGTATAGGTCACATACCTGGAATGCAGTTTTCAACAGGCTTTTCTGGATTAATTGACCTACCAACTATTATTCAGGCCATAGCTGAGTGAAACATAAGGAGGACCTCCGTCAAGCATTTCTTGTACTTCCTGCCAGAAGAGTATTATAAACGTATTTCAATCTTTAAATTAAGAAAATGGAAATGTAAGAAAACAAACTTGAGCTTGAGAGTCGTCCATTTCTCGAAGGATAATGGTGCATCTTTTATTAACAGGTCGCACTTTCTCCCCTCTCTCATCTACTTCCACTTGAGACGATTCTGCAACCAATGATAAACTGAGATCACTTCATGTCTATCAGTTCACCTCTCAAAGTCTGTACGATAAGGGCGTAATCGTTAGTTAGCTGCACAATTTTCCTAAATCCCGCGATAATAGAAATGGGAACGAAGTTGTCGGCGTCCATTTGACAGCGAAGATATCTGTCCGTCGCCAAATTCTCTCTGCAATGTCCCTTATCAGCAAAAAACCTGAAAACTTGCCGTGAGAAGTAGTATTCTAGCTGTTGTTTCAGTTCGCTCTTGACCTTCTCCATTTGAACAACCGAATTAGGAACAGAAACATGTCCTGAGAGAAGTAAAGCGATGCAGAAAAGAGCATCACTAACCAACTGCCATTTCATAATGAAGAGGTACTTGTAAGTCTGTGCAGTGAGGAGTTTGTGGACCACCTCCTTCACCCGCTAGCATCAATTCGCTCCTGAAGTGCATTTCTACATCAACATAGCGTGTAATATATTTCAAGGAATTTCTTTACCTGCACTCCTCATCGAACCAGTGGGGAAGCGGAGGAGCAGGAGGAGCAGTTATTTCAAGAGGGAATTCTCGGCTTTCCTCTACCACATCATCATCTCTTCCGTTCCCACCTTTTCCTTGTTCTTTCTTCATTCGTTCGATTTGTTGCCGATCAAACTGTATTGCCTAAGGGGTATCAGTAGAAAACTAGCAAGAAAATCATAGTTTGCGAAAATGCAGTTACTTTAAGTATAGACAGCCTACACAATGATACATATTTACCTAATGTGCATGAAAAAAACGAAAAAAAGCTTAGTGAAAGATGAGAAAACAAACCTTTTGCACGACGAAACATCTCGGACTTGTTTCTGTGCAGATATAGAATGCATCCTGATCGAAGTCAAGTGAGCTCATCTTGATCGCATTCTAAGCACATATTATGTACAATTAGCGCACTACCTGATAAGTAGGCAAAGTGAACTACAAAATAACGCTGCTACAAAAGAAGAAAACAGCGTAAAACGAGGCAAGGTTGTTAACGAAGGATGGTGTGGCTTACCGACGTTTCCCAACGCACACCAAACGTTCTTTTTTTGTCAATACTCGGGCTCAAATTATCTACTATTTTCGTGGCACTTTCACTTTTAGAGTGGAACGATGTACTTTTTTGCCGCCCGTATTACTTGTTTCTTAATTTCACCCTCGGTGGTCAAGAAACGCGTTCGCATCCACAGCAAATTAGCAAACCTTTTTTGTCAATTAAATGTGTAAACAGGAGGGAGACACGTGATAAGAGTAGGTTGTTCTTCGCAACGTCATTCCTTAGATAGCGATACTTAGACTATCCGGTGAGGGTTGCCGATTCTCCGGTTCCGGCCGGAGTGTAGCATTGATCCTGTTGGTGCTGTCTGCTAGTCTGCGTTGCTCGACTGCTCTCTCGTCCCCACACGCTCTCTAGTCCATGTCATGCCTAGGAGAGCGCCATCCGTACTCTCTATCTTTATATCTCTATTCTACCGCTTTCTCTTACTCTTATTTGTCTCTCCGTATGGTACTTACATTTCACCCCTCTTTATATAGATGGTACTCCAGTGAGGAATAACCTTTTCTGTCATCACCTCTGATTGTTGCGTTCTATTACATGTATCGATGACGTCAATTGTTGTATGTAAATGTGGCGTGGAAAGAGAGTGGACTATTGCAGATAGGAAAGGGTAGAGCAAGTAGTTGCTCTTAAGGAGGAAGGGATGAACAAGCAAATGCTAGCTTGTACCCTCAAAGGAGGGCGACAGGCAACAACAGTACTAGCCACTGTGGCACGAGGACCTCCCGATACACAGGTAGGCAGTCTTATACACTTTTTATCTTCCACTTGGGAAAGTCTGTTCACGGGTTCGTCAATTCTAGTTTAGTCTATGATGATGTCAGTCATTGATCTGTTCTTCTGTTTGAGTGTTATGTTATGCTTCACATAGTTCAATGATAATAAGATTTAAAGGGTATATGTTTTGTAAAAATGCTTAAGTAGCACAACCGAACCATTAAATGTCCGTTATACTTCACTCAGTGAAGGTTATTAGATTAGTCAATTGCATTAGTCATTCTAAGTGTTTAGTTGAGACCTTTGTAATATTTGTGACTAGCGCTTCACTATAATAACGCTTATCCGTTCACTGTGGAATTTAAGAATATGTGTGAGTTCTGTTGATGGAGCGCTATGAAAGGACTATAGTTTACGCTTCCTACAATTCCTTTAATATCTTCTTGGTAAATATATTATACCTACGCAGATATCTGAAATATTCAAAGCGTGGAAATAGATAAGATAGCAACATGTATAAGATATCGGATATAAGATTAGTGAGCCGTGGTAAGAGCTGTTTGTTATTAGTTATTGAATAGTTCGAGAAAGCAGATACTTCAATCGTTAAGTATAGTGGATTAAAAAGATCCGTCAGTCGATCATTACGAATATCAAGCGGGAGAGTGTGCAAAAGTGAGAGAATTGGACTCGTTTTGGAATGAAAGTAACGGACGGACCGGCTTATTCTACTATATTCATATATTCAAAACGATTTAAGCTATTATATGCCACTATTCCAAACCCTTATAAGACATTTGTTAAAATCTATGTTATTTAAGGTGGAGGTGACCTATTCGGACCTGAAGGTGGTTGGAAACGGTTCCTTCGGTGTCGTCTTTCTCGCAAGACTTCAGGTTCATACATTTTACGTTCCATCAGTTTAACGTCTTCCAATAAGAGTGCTTTATGCTTTAGAAAATGTGCTACTAAGATGTTATTAATAAGTTTTTTTCCGTTGAGAAGCCTTATCGTAATCATCATTGCATCATTTTCACACTTACGTTATGTACCTTTTCGCAGATTCGACTAGTATTAATAATATAACGATCTGAAACAACAATTATCAAAAGGAACATAGATTCTAAATTTGTTTATCGCCTAAGGAAAGATTTTGTCAGAACATTCGTACCGTAGTCAAAATAAAGATTATATAAAGGTAAATTATTAGGAGGCTAAACGTATTCCTTAAAATTACGTTTAAAATCCGTCCAAGCATTGATAATACTGAAGAGAAGCGAATTTATTTTGTAGGATGGAAAGGGAAGTGATGGCACCGGAGAGCAAGTGGCTATCAAGAAAGTACTACAGGACAAACGATTCAAGAACAGGGAACTACAGATTATGAGGAAACTACAACATCCGAATATTGTGAAGCTCAAGTGAGTCGAGGAAGGAGAATGAAGAGGGAAAGGGGTGGTTGAAGGTACTTCTTCTATTCGGGAGGGGACAAGAAAGACGAACTGTACCTCAATCTGATACTCGAGTATGTACCGGAGACTGTGTATCGAGTAGCGAGACATTACTCTAAACAACGACAACCCATCCCTCTCATCTACGTCAAACTCTACATGTATCAGGTGTGTATCAACTACTTTCTTCCCTTTTATCTTATCGCCTTTGAATAGATTAGCCCACTTGCAAAGTGAATATGAATTAATTATGCTCCATGGAGGAATGAAATGGTTTTCATTGCATTGATCATTCAGTTGTTGCGTGCTCTCGACTACATCCACAATATCGGAATATGCCATCGTGACATTAAACCACAGAATCTCTTGATCGATCCCGATAGCGGAGTTCTCAAATTGTGTGATTTTGGATCTGCGAAGTATCTAGTCAAGGTAAAGAAATACAAGCGACTGTATTGATTGATGTTTAGGGAGAGCCCAATGTATCGTATATCTGCTCTCGTTATTATCGAGCTCCTGAACTCATATTCGGAGCTACGAACTACACTAACAGGTTTTTTTTAGATTATGTTTTCTTTTGGCTTCTTAATTGGATATAGAGTAGATGTATTGGATTGACTATTCTTTCTCTTATCTCCTTGTCCGTCTACAGTACCCCTTGCAGTATCGATGTCTGGAGTGCGGGTACGGTATTCGCTGAACTTCTTCTCGGTCAGCCAATATTCCCAGGGGACAGTGGAGTGGATCAGTTGGTCGAGATTATTAAAGTGAGGGGGTATTAGAGGAGTGGGGGAGAAGTGGAGAGTGAGGGAGGGAGATGTTCAGGTATTGGGGACTCCTACCCGAGAACAAATACAACACATGAATCCAAACTATAAGGAGTTCAAGTTCCCTCAGATTAAGGCTCATCCTTGGGTCAAGGTATCTTTATATTCGCTATTTCTTCGTAAATTTTACTAGCTATTTTATAGGAAAATTTTTTGATTTAGTTCAGTTCATATATCAAACTTCAAAAGAAATCATTAAAAAATCTCTTCGAATATTATATGTCTAATAATAATTTAGCGTACTTAGAATGAATATTTCCCTACATGCGCTCTTGAAAAACTGAAAAAAAGAATGAAAAATAGTGAATATATTTAGGTTTTCCGACCAAACACACCCGCTGAAGCTATCGACTTGATCTCACAGGTATTCCCCTTCGTCATTCTTCCCTTTTAACTCCACATCTGTGTTGTAAGAATTAATATCCAGCAAATGTGGCGGAATCACGATATAATTCCCTGCTGAATACTATTTCTTTTCCACAAATATTAGCTAAAGCTCAATGGATTGTATAAGTTAAAGGGTACTACGGATATTATAATAGTGGTCGTTGTGCTCAAAAAGATGTTGAGATAATCGAGTACACTCCATCATCCCGTCCTTCCCCTTCACAAGCATGTCAACATGCCTTCTTCAATGAGTTGCGAGATCCCGACACGAGACTTCCCACGGGAAAGGTTGGTAACACTCCCCTTTCCCTCCCCCTCAACCCCTCTTCAGATGCTCCCCTCCCTCTTCGACGACCCTCCCCTGTCTTCCTCAGTTCCGCCGTCTGAATCCTCTTCCCACGCTGTCTCTTGCACTCAGGATGACTGAGTATCACTCATTCTCTTCTCTTCTTTCCCCTGTATATACGGCCTCAACCGTACTACTAAACATTTGTAAAGTATTGATTGATTGCATGAGTCGGTCTCTGTCTCCTTCCTCATCTCTCATCTATTCTTTTAGCCTGTCCCTATTTGTCTCTCCTTCCATCCAATCATTCTCTTGTGTCTCTGGCATAAACGATGAAATGTGTCCGATCGTTCATTACCACAATAACTACATATTAACAGCTGGCATATCAGCATTTCCATCTCCTCCAATAAACCGTTGAGTCTTCTGTTTCATTGAGAATCGAACTTCATCTCCGGGCTGCCAACTATTCGGAACTTTCCACGTCGTGTCCCATTCATCACTCAATGCGACATTACTTAGCCAGCGGTCTTTCTTACCGTAACCTTCCTTGAGTGGAATAGGCAGTATTTATTGCAGGACGAGTAGGATCAAGAGAGGGAATGATGAATCGACCCCCTACACCGGGCACCTATAAGCTATTTATCAGTCTAATATAAACAATGAGATGAAGAAGTTGACTATGTATTATTAAACGATATACAAATACAAAACATCATTTCAGTAATTATATAGAGGATTTAGATATATTCAGATAGCTGAATGGGCGATTTTTGTGTATTCAGTTATTGCAGAATAAAACATTTTTTCGGTTTATTCAGTTCTCAACGATACTCCTCTCCATGTATAGTGGAATAAAAAGATACGTCAGTAAATCATTCCGAATATAAGGCGAGAGAGTGTGCAAAAGTGAGAGAATTAGACTCATTTTGTAATCGAAGTAACGGACGGACCGGTTTTTATCCACTATGTTAATTACCTCGCTTTCCTTAGCTCCCGTCCACCGGATTCGTGTATGTCTACCATGGAATTGAGTGAGTGAAGGCACTGATCTCTCTTCCACTGTCTGTCAACCGGCATATTGCAATGTCCCCCACCGTATACCCCACCTTCCCCCACCTACCTACCGTATTCCCTTTTACCTTCCCCTACCGCACCTCCCAATTACTATACTTCCCCCCACCGTACCCCGCCAACGGTATCCTACAGTACCTGCACCACTCGTTCATCATTTGTTCCTTGCCCACCATTAGATGCGAATCGAGGATGAGTAATAAGAATTCGTCGTCTCATTCTACCCTGCAATTCCATATCGCATACCGATGCTTCATTTCTTGAAAGTTCAAATTGAAATTACAGATTAATTCAAAAAATATTAATCGATTTTCCTATTCACCTTTGCATCATTAGATAACATAGGTCTTCCTGCGAGTTTTGGTAGGAGAGAGTGATCTAAGAAGAGAGGAGCAATGTTTGGATTGTTCATCAGATTGTCGATGACTCTGAAGACAATGGAATGGGAGAGTGAACGGGACTGGGAGACCTCGAGGTTGCAACACTCATTCCCTTCTCTGAGTATCTCCTCCCCTCACTGCCCCCTCCAGAACTTCCGATTATCAATGGAAGCATCTTGCGAGGTCTGCAATCATATTACAACTACGTCTACAATTCTGCAAGTCTTCCATCCGTATACAGTTTTTATATACAGCTTTTTATACAATTCGATTCCCATTGGCATTCAGACCCTAGTAGCCTGCCTCTTCGGAATTGGTCGGGGTCTGATGAATCCTGCATTCTTATTGTTCGGAAAGGGAAGTTGTTGGGGGCGAAGGAGCTCATCGACTAGGTCCGATCGAACTTTGAGATGGGAGAGGGCGCGACGGATCTGAGTGAGAGGGAGAAGACGGATTAACCATGCTCAATGATGGAATGGATGCAATTGCTCCTCGTACTCATCACGAACCTCAGGTTTGGAAGCGAGAGCTGAGAGAAGAGAAGAACGAAGTGTGTACAAGGGATGAGAGGAAGACTCGTGTCTGCGAGGAAGACAGCTATTCACTCTCTAACTACTCACTTACCTCCTCATCTCAACCTCTGCCTTCTCGTCATCATCCATCCCTTCATCGAAGATTCCAAGCAGAAGTGCTGACTTCGAGTCAATTGTATCCTATTCAGGTTAATACAATGAACTCAATTGAGGGGTACGGTGTCAAGGGGAGAATCGCGTAATCGCGAACTGAAGGAAGAAGGGGAGAGGAGGTCTCGGAGACGAGGATTCTTCAGAAGAGAAGACAGTCGAGGGGATGAGGACAATCGAGCGTAGAGGGACTCCTGATACGACAGTTACCGTACTCCCAACAGATCTCTCCTACAAACCGGTTGAGATCTAGAAGGACTTCGACGTATTTCTCTGCCTTCCTCTTTCAGTGATTCCATGGGAGTCTTCTGTGACATGTGAGATGCTATGAGTTGTGAAGGAATCATTTGACGCATTGGAGTTGAACGAGGGGGCACCTTCAAATGTACAGGTACTACCTAGGTAGGCAATTCTGTACATAATGCCTATTCTTCAAATCTATTCGAAAGCTGATCGTTTTTGTTGATCGCTTATCCAATTTACCTTTTCCTTATTAGATAACATTTTAACTTACCTACATCAACAAATTACCTACATCAATCTATCTACGTAGATACCTTGAAGGGGTTTCTTCCAGCCACCAGATTTGCTACTATTCCGGGTAATATTTGAGTTTGAAACTTCTCGAAAACTGCCTTCGCTATCTGAGAATAAGATACATTACATGAGTCGAAAGAAGACGAACTTGTTTGGAAGGATCGGAAGAGTCTAGATGCTTCTGTGTTCGTATCGCATCCTCCACTCCCTGTCAAACTCTTCTTTCTTTCCTTCTCATCTTTAAATACACACCTTCACCGAACTTCCAATGGGAATTCCATTATCCGACAACATATCGATGAATCGATTGCCTGGAATATCCCATTTCCTTGACCCCCTACTCCTCCCTTCTTCTACAATTATGTACCTGTTCTAGGAGTCATCGCTGCCATTTGTGCTTGTTTCATAACAGCTTCCGCAGCAAGAGACTCCACTCCCATTTTCTTATACTTCTCATACTGTAACCAAGTACTATTTATCTTTCGAGGGGACTTCTTACTTGTTCAGGTCGAATCTTCTTGATAACATCGAGTTGCGTCTTGAATGCACTCTTGGCTAACTCAATCTGTCCGCTTTTGATAGTAGCATCAAGTAAGGATAGAAGCATGTCCTCCAGTATCTCTCTATTGCGCACCACTCTTATAACAATTAGAACAAGCTTACCTAGACGGCAGTAGAGGACTGTCATCCAATACTTTCTTCGTATCAACCTTCTTTATACCCAATTTCTCAGAATCTATGTCCGGAAGCTTCAACTTATTATTGGCTAGAGAAGAACCAAAAATAGAAGAAGGAGATAGCGAATATGGAGCTAACAATGGATTATCTTGTGCGAGGACTGCAATGGGCACTGTAGGATCGTAGATGACGATTTAAAAGATTAGACAACGGAAGTAAAAGGAGTAGGTAATGAAAGTACCTGTGGAGAGAGATAAGAAAAGGGAAGATATGAAAGGGACGTATTGCATGGATGAGTGTGGAGTGCTTATCTCGACCTATTTCTTTCCTTGCTCAGCCTTCTTTCATCCTCTCTTTATTCTCCATAAAAGACATCGATTCATTGTTTTCTCCTCGCAGATCCCAGACCCTTTCCCCTCTTGAACCTCTTCTCAGCTCGATACAACAACCAAGGGATGAAGTCGTCCTTCAGCTCTGTATTCTCCCTTCATTCCCTTCCTTCAACTATCCTTACCTCTACAGACACTAATCGTCTTATCCTCCTTTCGGTTCAATTCCCTTGTGTCGATTCCTACACTCATCTTGTCTAGTCTCTCGTCTTCCATTCTTCCAATCTCAAATATTCATTTATCTATATTTATCTGTTCTTCTCTCACCTTCATAATAGACTTTTTCGTCAGGTCTCTGCATATCAAAATAGCTTCCTCTCTGCTTTTCATTCGCCTCTGTAGTCTCTCCTCCAATTCCTGTACCGTTAGCTCCTGTAGATATGAAATAGTTCAATAAATATTCCTCACATTCCAAACCTTTCCTTTCAAGACACTCATAGCATTTTGCAAGGCTGACTTCAGCTGTGATTCCTTTAATTCGCTATCAGTTTTGTTCCTTTCAATGTAGTTTGTGAACCTGAACAAAGATAGATACATTCTTACTATTTAGTCATCTCTGACCTTTCAGTCTCTGTTTCCAGTTTCAGTTGTTGTAGAGAAATTGTTATCGCACTGTCCGCCAATTGGCTTACTATCTTCTCGAGAGATTCGTCCAAGTCCTCAAAGGATAACAGAGAAGATCTTATAAGAATAAAGAGATTAAATACATCATTAGTCTGTATGGCAACGTGAGAGAACCGAGGATGGTGAACAGTAGAGGGAGGAGTAATGGAGAAGGGAAGGGGACGGGTAGATGAGACATAGCGAGTACGGTACTCTCGACGGGTGTACGATGGTTCCACCTACACGAATACTCTCTTCCCTCTAGGACCCTAGCAATATCAGTATACATTCCACTTATCACTACCGTAGTCGTTTCGCCGTTCTTTCCTTTTAGTTTCTTCTTCGGTACAAAATGAACTTTGTTGAATGACTTATCGATTGATTGATGATGCAGAGGGGGGAGGGCGACAGATCTGAACGTCTCTCTTTCATGGTCGCCTATCTCATTCCCATCTCTCTCTCTCTCTCTCGATAGTCAACCTGTGAACCTGTAAGCTGTCCGTTGGACATCTTTGTGTATATGAGAGGCGTTTGTATGTAGAAGAGGAGGAAGGGAGTAGAGCAGTCTACTTCGAATCACTGTCACTTTATATTCCCTTTCCTCAATGCAACCCTTGCTTCCCTCTCCCTTTCCCTTCGTACCTTTCTCCATTCTCGTTCCCTCTCCAAATATCGTCTCTCTTGGTCTCGCAATAACGCATATACAGATCCCCTATACACGCGTGGGTCGGCCTGAAATCAATCTAGGTCTCTCCATAAAGGAAGACATAATTACATACACTCTCGGTCCTACACTCCACACCTACTTCAATGTTCTAAAGTGTTTACCTGTATGTTTATCGGGAATATGTCGAGACTAGAAGTGAATCCGTTGGTCATAGCAGGTAGTAAATAAGAGAGTGAAGCTTCACGCGTGAAGTATGCAGGGAGGAGGGAGGCGGTCCCACTATATATCGAGGATTCGTGTGTATTCGAGCGAACCACATATGAGCGGCTTTGCTACTAAACCTAAGATATATGAAAACCAGAATAATGCTGAATTCAAGGAAATTCCGAGATGCTTACAAGTCATAACTTGAAATATGCGATCTTACGGTACATTACAACTTGTACCGTAATCTGCCTTCTACTGTAATATTATCAATTTTTGCTTTTTTGGCGGGAATTTTTTTTAAATACTAGAACTATTTATTTACTTGAATTAGCAAAAATGATGTTTTATTCCATTTTTACTTATGTACTTATTTTGTGTAGCTTTTCCGTTCTTCTCAAAGGTAATTACAATAGTAGAAAATACTGTTTTTACTTGCATTTAGTGGAACTCTTTCAGAGCTAGAAAAACAAATTACATCATTTTTAATATTTCTTCTTTGATAAAAAAGATTCTTCCTTTTTTGCCATTGCTATAATTTATTACGCAATGAGTCTGTTAATCAGCGGCCTCGTCTGGTAGAATGATGTAGACTTTGCTTCCTGTCCACTCTTCCCTCTCATCCCTCTCTTTATCTTTGCTTCTCTTAAGCAAACTTTGTATCTCGTTGGCACTAATGCACTCAAAGTCTCGGCTCCTACTCAGATTCGCGCATTATCCTTCGTCTTCCGTAGAATGGATGAGGCGCGTTGCGGTCGCGCGATGCGGCTGTTCCCAGCAGAGCCTAGTGAAGGGGGGAGATCGATGCGCGATATGTGGATGTAGTGCGAGAGTGAGGGAAGCCCGAGTGATATCAGTATTGGAAGAAGCTGTGTACTAGTAGAGCTAACTTGTTCCTCTTCTTCTGCTTAGTATGTTGCTCCTTCGTATGAAAGGCAATGACGACACGGATTGCACTCAGCGGTATTCCCCCTTCCTTCGTGTACAGCTTATGTCTCGTTGTTGCTCTGGTGTCTGATTGGTCATTGCTTGTCAACTGTCGACTGGCAATCCCCTCACTCGCTGCCCGTGCTCGTCTGTAATCCCGTCTCGATTTGTCTTCCCCTCTCCAAGTATGTTTCAGTCGTTCGAGTAGACCACGTCCCTTGCCCCTTCCTTCTCTGCCTGCCTTCAGTCAGATGAGTAGTAATCGAGCTAACAGTTCCTCGGCCTCTGCCTCTACAAATGCATCGCAAGGAGTGCTTATGGTCGGACCGAACTTCAAGGTTGTTTTCCTTTTTCCTTGCCACTTGATACGTCAGAGGAATCCTGATGTTAGTTGGTGTCATAGACAGAACAAAACACTGAATCATTATTTATTTTGCTCGACTGTCTTCATACCTTTTTGCGACGACGTAACGAAGTGAACTGTATATTTTAATCCGGACTGTGCCTCAAATAGCTGAGTATGAGGATTAACAGCTCAGTATTTGACATGGTTCATTTTTTGTTGAAGAAGATTGAATGTTAAATATCTTAGCTGTTCATTACTATTCTCTGTGCTGAGGATTGCAAGTGCTTAAGGGTTCAAATTCAATTTAGACCTCAAGTGAAAGGCTTAATTGTCATTAAGTAGGTAGATATCGATTGAGACAAGATCATTTTATGTAGAGCACATCTAGCTGACTAAGCATTGACTAATGAACATGTTGAGGTGGGCAAGAAGATTGGATGTGGTAACTTCGGAGAGCTGAGACTTGGAAAGAACTTATACAACAATGAGCATGTCGCTATCAAGTTGGAACCACTCAAGAGCAAGGTTGGCCTCTTGCACCTTCATCCGATCCCATCACTTTAGTATATCGATAATAGCCATTGTTTAAGACCCAAGGTAAAAACTTAGAGGGTATATGAATTACTTGATAGTAGAGTAAGATTTCTGTTAAAATGTATTGCCAAACTGTTGTGGTTAATTCCATACGTGGGCAGCTTTACCGTCCATTGTTTTGAACTAGAGCCTACCAGTGAATAACTTGAGCTTTTAGCTAAGTTTATGACAAAATGAGGGGACTACCACCCGACAGTCGGGTTCGGGCCCATGTATGGTTAATTCAATGAAGCCATTTCATAATGAAAATAAGAGTGTCGTTGATAAAAAGAGTGTTGCAGGCCCCTCAACTTCACCTCGAGTACCGATTCTATAAGTTACTCGGTCAATCGGGTGAGTATCCCCCTTTCTTCTTATCTCTTCCTTCTCCCTTCAGAAGGCCTTCCTCAAGTCCACTACTTCGGTCCCTGTGGAAAGTATAATGCCCTTGTGATGGAACTGCTTGGACATTCACTCGAAGACCTCTTCGATCTGTGTGAACGACACTTCTCTCTCAAGACTGTCTCCATGATTGCCATGCAATTGGTCAGTCACAGCTACAATTCATGTACCTGGATGACTAACGTAGATGGAAACTGTACTTTTAGTGGATAGGCTAATCATGCTATTAGTCGGCTTGGCAAGTTTTTTGTCTACTATGTTTAGCAGGCTAACAACAGTAGTCCATCTGAACGTGAGTAGAATGAAGATGAATGATGTGATTGCAGATCCGTCGGATTGAGTATGTGCACAGTAAGCATCTGATATATCGAGATGTCAAACCGGAGAACTTCTTGATTGGTCGCTACTCAACGAGGAAACAACACATTCTGCATATCATTGACTTCGGTCTTGCTAAGGAATATATCGACTGTGACACGGGTAAGTGTCTAGTGAGTAGTCTATTTCATACTTGATATCTACTAGTTGATCCCTTTAATTACAGGCAAGCATATCGCATATCGGGAACACAAATCGCTTACGGGAACTGCACGGTATATGAGTATCAATACCCATTTGGGGAAGGAACAAAGTCGTCGCGATGATTTGGTATGTAAATACAATAGAACGAGAGATTGCGGGTTATGGCAGGGAGGAAAGGGCCGTTTACGTTATTTCAAGAGATTCGGTGGAAAAGTGTCAACCACGAATAACTGTCTATAAATCATACCTGAAGAATGGGTTCTTTTCCCCGTTGTCTAGATACGGATTATTAGAGAAGGGAAGGGGAATTGATACATGGAGAATGGGGAAGAGGAAGAGGAAGGATGGTTGAAGGAAGCACTCGGCCACATGTTCATGTACTTCCTGAGAGGATCGCTCCCCTGGCAGGGACTCAAAGCTGACACATTAAAGGTTTACTTATTACTTTCATTACTCACTAGTCGGGCCTAACGGCCCGCTTAGTATCTTTTGAAATTAAAAAAGGAGTAACTGAAATAAACACTTTGAAAATAACATATTATGCTATAATATGTTATTTGTGTTTGATTGAAAAAATCTGATTTTTTCCGTACAATGTTTTTTCGGAATGGGTATTGATTCTTTTGAAAATTTATTCGCAATATATTTTCAGATAGTGGTATAGAACGTACAGTACCGACCAAAAGTTTAAACGCTTTTACGTTTTTGACCATAACTTTGTTCGTAATGAAGCACTCACGATCAAACTTGCAGGGTATATAGAACTAAACAGTACGAAAAAACTGGTATTTGATTGATAGTCATTGCTCAACTAATTTGCATAGTTTCTCATCTCGAGCATGACGCAATTTAAAATTCCATTTTTAAAGCAGAATGCCCTACGATTTTTTCTATCACCTCAACCTCAACTAATAATATGTTTTACTACTCTAGTATACGAAACTAATTTGCAATACACCAGACATAGTAAAAATCGTACCCATAGTTATCGTAGATAGTGCTAATTTCCCATTTTCAATTTTAAAATTCATATCTAATTTATTTGTTGATCTAATTTATCTTTTGATGTGAAAATTTTATGACATACTAACCTTTTGGCGCAAAAAAAGATGGTTACACTCATTTTGCATAAAACTTGATTTTTCGATGTTTCAATTTTTCAGGTACAACCCTTCCTGACGCAAAGTTGAGCAGCGTTCCACACATACGTGGGCAACCTTCCCCGCAATATTTTGAGAAACGGGCCTACCAGTCTACGAAATCAAGCCTGCCAATTGAAATTTTATAGAAAATATAGGCCTACCAAAGTAAAATTCCTAAGAAATTTGGGCCTACCCCCCATACTTCGGGTCGGTGCCCACGTATGGTTCCACACTAGCTATAGCTATGATGTTCGCAAGGTAGTCAAAAGCTTAAGTTCAAAAATTAGACAAAAACCTTCGCATTCAGTGAAGTTATGAGTTATGAACTGTAGACGTTCCGACTCGCTACGTATGGGGTAACTGAGGGCAGATAACAAGTTTTGCTCGTATTATAAGCTAAAGAGAGACGAAATCTTCTGGAAATTGTTTGTAGACACCAGCCTTGTTAGTTTTATGTATAACTTATTTATATAATAGCGAATCACATTATGTGACCTCTGATCCCCCTACCGTAGAGACTCGGAACGTCTATACTTCATAACCCATAACTTCACTGAATGCAGTGGTTTGTGCCTAATTTTTTGAAATCATAACCATTTGAGCTAGTGTGGAACGCTTCTCAACTTTGCGTCAGGTAGGGGTGGAATAGGGGCGTACCTAAAAAGTTGAAACATCGAAAAATCAAGTTTTATGAAAAATGAGTGTAACCATCATTTTCTGCGCCTAACGATTAGTATGTCATAAAATTTGCACATCGAAAACTCAACAAATAGATTAGATATGAATTTTAAAATTGAAAATGGGAAATTAGCGCTATCTACGATAACTATGGGTACGATTTTTACTATGTCTGGTGCATTGCAAATTAGTTTCGAATACTAGAGTAGTAAAACATATTATTAGTTGAGGTGATAGAAAAAATCGTAGGGCATTCTGTGATTCTTTAAAAATGGATTTTTAAAGTGCGTCATGCTCGAGATGAGAAACTATGCAAATTAGTTGAGCAATGACTATCAATCAAATACCAATTTTTTCGTACTGTTTAGTTCTATATACCCTGCAAGTTTGATCGTGAGTGCTTCATTACGAAAAAAGTTATGATCAAAAACGTAAAAACGTTTAAAGTTTTGGTCGGTACTGTATTCTTTATGTTATGTACATGGAAAATTACTTATTTGTTAATCTACATTGCATACATAAGAAAGAGTTATTGAATAATTTGACATTGTAGGCGATTTCGTAATGAACAAAACAATAAAATAGAAAAAGTTCAAGCGTACGTACACCTGTCAAGGAGAACACGACAATATTCTTTCGCAACACGATCAGCTCCCCATTTACATTTCTAAACCGATAACCGACGTCTCTGTTCTCCAATTGGATCCTCTCAACGCTAAATGAAGTCACAGTACTCCGATTCGTTTCTCCCATGGTCAAACGACGTCTCAGTTCCCCTTAACTATCCTACATTGATAACCGACGTCTCAGTTCTCGAATTCGATCCTCTCAACTCTAAATGAAATCACAGTACCCCGATTCGTTTCTCTCATGGCCAAACGACGTCTTAGATCCCCAGTAACAATCCTACACTGATAACCGACGTCTCAGTTCTCTAATTCGTTCCTCTCAACGCTAAATTTAGTCTCAGTACCCCGATTCGTTTCTAAAATAGTCAAACGACGTCTCAGTTCCCCATTTACAACCCTAAACTGACGGCCGACGTCTCAGTTCTCCAATTCGATCCTCTCAACGCTAAGTGAAGCCGCAACGCTAAATGAAGTCACAGTACCCCGATTTTCTACTCTTAAAAATGTTCAGGAAATCATAATACTATCAGCCAAAAACGGCTAAACACTCTGCCGCCTGCCGGCATCGAACCTCCTACCTACAGCTCACTAATTCTCGTTTACCACTACACCATAATAACACCAAATGCACTTTTCTTCAGTTACAAATGTTCAGGAAATTGTAATACTATCAGCCAAAAATGGCAAAACATTTTGCCGCTGGCCGGCTTCGAGCACCCTACCTACAGCTCACTAATTCTCGTTTACCACTACACCATAGTAACACCAAATGCACTTTTTACAGTTAAAATGTTCAGGAAGTCATAATACTATTAACCAAAAACGGCAAAGCTGTCTGCCGCCTACCGGCATCGAACCTCCTACTTTTCGGTTCTTGGTCAACACTATTCACCACTACACCACCCCATCAAATGCATATTCGGCTCCTTTTATTCATTACTGCAATGCTAAACATCAACTCAGTGCCCCGTAATAACAAACGTCGAAGCAGATACCCGTTATTATTTTTAAAAAATAAATTTGACCCAGAAACCCGTAATTATTATTTAAATAATAACCGTTGCCTAGGTACCTATGATGCGTTACGAGATTCCAGTCGAAACTTTCGGAAAATGGAAGCCGAAGAAAAATGGCCTGCACGGCCTGACAGAGCAAGCTAAATGAAGGCAGTAAACAGCTAAACAAAATGGGCAAGCTGGCAATTTGCCAAATTTTCAATATCCTATAGCAGTATAGGCGTCGCTGCGTAGCAGCCCCTTTTAACATACGCGTAGCAGCCCTTTTAAGCATTATTGATCAACTTTACGCTCCTTTTGGACTATCGTACCTCTTAATTTTGAATTTTTTGCACGACTCCTGAGAAGATGATCTTTCAGTCTCGTTTTTATTACGATATTCAGTACAGTAAGACTTTGCCTATTTCTAACTGCTTGCTGTGCCAGGCTGTGGGCCTGGTCCTGGGTAACAATGGTCGACCGTCGTCCCTTTTTCTGTACTCCGTGACCACAAGCGTATCGCTCTCATCTTCACTGTTTTCCCTGAATAGTGACGGAAATTACACAAAATAAATAGAAATAAGCAGTAAATCAGACACTCACCCCGTTTCGGGGAACAGCACGTGTGCTCCATTCTCTTCTTCTTTTCCCACTTCACATTTTGAGTCCCCCCATCATCGGCGTTCTCGCCTTCATTCATCTATCTAAATAAAAGAAAGAAATACGCGAAAAAAGTAAAGGGTTTTCGAAATTTGCACGCTTTCAAAACTGCTGGTGTGCGCCGGGGTCTATTTGACGCGAGTCTATTTGACGGATGCGGTTCCGGCTCTGGAAGGACAAAATCGTTTTAAACGCCGTTTTCACAGTTAAATGATGGAATTGAGCACTGAGATGGATAGCAGGACGTAGAGCATGATAAACGGCACCAGTCAAGTAACAATACACGTCATAACGTGTCAAATGACTTCACAAGGGAGGCTAGACGGCCCAAAACCTCTCACTCGCCATACGAAGCAACCAAGAACATTTATTACACGAGAACGGTGTTAATGGGTGCCAAATAGCCCACTAATAATAATAATAATAATAATAATAATAATAATAATAATAATAATAATAATAATAAGATACAGTGACAAAAATCGATACTGAGGCAAGGGAGGGCGACACCTGAAGTGACCCCGGTGATGACGTCATCAAAACCGGAAATTCGTTCAAACTTGAAATTTTTTTATGATTTCTGGTACTATCGTGTTCTACTCGGCGAGCTGCATCCATCTATACATCTGCATCTGCATCTGACATCTGCAAGTCATGTCAAATCACCGGTAGTCATGTAAAATCTTCGAAATGACGAAATAAATTGGGATTTTCGAGTGTAAAGTTTGAGCCTGCCAAATAAGGTACCCAGGAAGAGTCTTGCATGCATCTCGATATAATTCGATGCGCCTACCCGTGGTCTATCCACTGGTGAAAACCGTTTTGAAAAAATTGAAAATGAAGCTCAAAATTTGAATTTTACTGAAACACGCTAAAAAGTGGTCGATTTTCTCCAACTCGATTTTCTCGCGACTCCGTGAACCAAATCCTTAGCTGAAGAGTCCGTTGGCTTCGTCTCGTCGAGCTCTACAATCTGATTAAAAAATGAGGAAAAAAACTCAAAAATGACGAAAATAGCCGAAATGGCGAAATCGCTGGAATTTCGTCATTTTCAAAAAGTTGATATGCCAAAAGAAGCGCCTTGCGACGTAGATTCCGAATTTACTATAAAAAGCCGGAAAATGTTACTCCTTGATCGAGCTATGGCCGTTTGAAAACTGCAAATAATCTACCGTAACCCGTGCGTGGAATACGCTGAATTTTTGTCCGGCCAGACCCAGCGCCCAAGACTACCTATGAGCCAAATTTGAGCCAAATCCGTTCAGCCGTTCAAAAGTGTACACGTGGACAGCAAAAAACCCTTATCTATTATATAGGGATCCTGATTCTTATTCATATCAAAGTATATGGTAGCGATCTTTTCTCGGAGGATCTAGTTTCGTAGTTTCGGAGTGTTCTTAACTGAATATGATCAATATATGACCTTGAGGAGCGATATCAGAAGATTGGAGATACGAAGCGGGCTACTCCCATCGAAGTTCTCTGTGAAGGATTTCCTGGTTTGTCTTCACTTTGACTTTTGAAAAAGTCTGTTTCTTGTTAAAAATGAAAACATACACTAATAAGGATAATAAGGAATAGTATATATAAATAAATATATATATATATATAAATAAACTGAAAAAATCGCAAAAAAGAGCGTAATTCTTGTTTGATGAGTGTGAAATTAAAAAGTGGTTGCTAACGTGCTTATATAATAATGTTGAGATGAGTTCGCCCAATATCTTCGATACGCAAGGAGATTGGACTTCTTCGAGAATCCTGACTATGAATACTGCTACAACCTGTTCAAGGTGAGTCGCGTCTTGTTTGGATTGTCTCCTCTTATTCTCAATCTACAACGAGCATCCTTGGGTGATAAATAGTAGTCCATTCATGGCGAGATTCAGTTGCATAGGGAGATCTGTCTCTTGGCTGCCTTTGGCCTCTGTCCAATACCCCCCCCCCCTCTCCTCTCCCTCCCCTCTACTCTACATTGCAGTGTGTTCTCGAGCGTCTTGGCCATTCATACGATTATGAGTTCGATTGGACTCCTAAACTCAACAATGCAAGTACTCCGTCAGGAAGCTTGCATACTTCTGAGACCGGTTAGTTGTGGAAGCATAGCCCTAACTTGCAGTTTTATCTGGGTTTTGTGCAATTAATTTGTTTTTCTAAAGAAACCTTTTAATTAGTAATAATACAATAATCTTATGTTTTTCTCCATATCTACCGTTAAGATAGTAAATTGTGGGCCGTGTTTGAAACACTTGAAACAAGGCCATATCTCGGCTGGGAAAGGTCGTACAGAGTTCTGGTTGGAATCCACACGACGAGATCTATTTGTGTATCAAGTTTGGTAACGATTCTTCAATTTTAAAGACCTTTAAAACGTAAAAATGTGGCATTGGAGAGGTTCGAACTGGGATAGCGAGAATTTATCGGGATTTCTAAGATAAAAGCCGTTTTAGCCGATTTAAAGTTGTCTAATCATCACCAAACTTGATACACAAGTAGATCTCGTCCTGAGAATTCCAAAAATTCCAACCAGAACTCTGTACGACCTTTACCGGCCGAGATATGGCCTTGTTTCAAGTGTTTCAAACACGGCCCACAATTTACTAGCTTGACGGTATTGGAAGATTAAATTGCAGGGAAAGAAGGAGATAGGAATAAGAGAGCAAGCGGTCAGCCTAGAAGAGACGAAGCTTTGAGACCTACTAATACCCATGCTTTTGGATCCACACAGGTTACACTCCACTTTCGACTTATTATTATTATTGTCATACCATCAATCTTTTCCACTTTTATATCACCTTCATTCATTCACCATCGGTTTCTATTTTACGAAACATGGAGAAGTTGAGAAATTAATTATTTGCAGGTAATCAATTCGAATGCCGGAGATGGAGTTGAGGATACGGTACACGGAGGACAAGGAACAGATGAAGATTCATCGGAGGTACGGTAGATTAAAGAGAGTACGGTAGATTTTAGAGGGTACATCAGATTAGTTAGAAACTGTGTAGAATCATTTATTACCTGAATTATAGGTGGCAGACTTAATTTTTCATAATCCTTGGCAGGTTCTCATTTCCTAGAAAATCTTGATTAGTAGGCTTTTTGATAAGTTGTCCACGTATGCTACTTACATTAATGCAGAATAGTAAAAGGTAGGGTCGAAATGGATTAATTGTAAGGTGTTTCATGTTTATATGAACACTTTCCTAAAGAACTTTTTATGTCTTGCGTGGTTGACTCTTTCTAACATGGGTTTGGTGTGTTAGTTACGAAAATATAATATAAGTAATTATAATTTTAATGGTATTGTTGCAGGTGAAGTGTTGTTGCTTCAAAAGACGTCGTCCCCGTGCTCAACGTCAGAAGTGAGGAGTAATCTCTGCCCCTCCCCCCTTCCCCCTAACCTCCCTGCTCTCCCCTATTCCCTCCTTTTATCATGCCGGTCCTCTCTGGTCTTTCTCTCCTCTTCATTCTCATCCCTCTACACCAACCGATCCCCCGTTCCCTCCACTAACCCCGTGTTCACAACCAATCTTATCCTTGTCTCCGTACTCCAATCAATGTCTTACAGTACCCGTCCTAAACGGTCTTTTGTATTCCTCTTCTGTGAGATTATTATTGGTTGTTGTAGAGAGACAACAAATTGTTCATCCTTGTTCTCTTGTTACAAGTACTCTACCTTAAGTCATGTTTGTGATGTATTGATCAAAGAGAGTCTATTAAATGTTAATCGTCGAACAAAAAAGTCATATAGTGTTGTTTGTTCGACTTGCGTTTCATCATTAGATCAAACAAGTCATTGTATCTAATCTCTTGTATCATATACAACAATGTTGTATGCGCTACTCTTCCAATCGATGCTAATTCTTCCCTACCGTAGTACTATTATCTCCTACCGTAGTCTCATTGACCTTATCAGAATAACTGTGTCCCTTATATAGTTTAATCTTCTTATATTTTGTTTTCTTTTTCTCTTTTTTGTTTGTGTGTTGTAATTAGAAGGAGATACCGAACATGTCAAGACGGGACGACACAGAGCGCTTCTTCAACCTATTCCCCCTATCTCCCC
>LS905465.1:171600-182602 GCA_900490955.1 Micoletzkya japonica | reverse complement strand
GCACGGCGTGGGGTTCGAACCCATTACCCTCCCAATCCAAACCGACCTCTTACCTGCTGCGCTACCGACGACTGCTGACGGCCTGCTGCAGGCGACGCCTCACAAGAGGAAGCGGCGCCATGGCGGATCCCTACTTCCAGAAAATGACGATTATCTCGCTCTAGATACGCCCTCCGCAAAAATTGAACATCGTTTTCTAATCCGTTTTTGACGCTCTTTCGAATGGTACATGTCTCATTTGAATCCCTTTCCGCGAGGTCAGACCATCTCCTTGTGAGTCCCATGCTCTCTCCTTTTTAGTTGAAACTTCCCCGTTGCTGAGCAAAAGCTGTGCAAAGATTTCTCTCGCTGTCTGCGTCTCTTCATTCCTCTCTTGTCTCTCACAATCAATCAACCGCTCTTAATTGGTTATTTCTTGAAATGAATGAGATGGTTGGATTGACCCTTTAAGCTCAATATTTTTCCAAAATCAAAAGTTATTTCGAAAGCCCAGAAAGTTCTCTACAAACTGCAGTTTCTACATTATGTTTATTCCATGACTTCCAGTTTCCAGTTTTACAACTTTTATCAGGACTAGCAGCGGATGGGGATCCACGGAAGGGGGCTTTGATATATATGGGAGAGGTTAAAAACTTCGAATCTTCTTCAAAAACCCACTCAGTCCGAGTTGCCGTTGAATCTTGAGTAGTCCTCTCGATCTTCGTTTGGAGCTACTCCCCCCCCCCCCGTGCTCCAAGCCTTCAGGGGGGAGCATCCATCCTCTTTTCCGCGATTGAATAGACGTGGGGCACTCAGATGACAGACGAAATAGAGAGCCGACCACGCGCGAGGGGAACAGAGAGAATTCCATGACAATATCACTGTATCGGGCTGAGAGTTCAAGTTTACGAAATCGGAGCGGGCGGATTTCGACTATTACACACAATAGGCTATTTAGCGATTCGGGCCCTTCCTGAAACGCTCAAAATCGGATTCTACGGGTATTTTTACATATAGTATGAAAAGATACCTTAAGACCTAAAGACCTTACCTTAAGACCTTAAGACGTTACCTTAAGAACTTAAGACCTTAAGACCTTACCTTAAGACCTTAAGAAGGTACGGTCTTAAGGTCTTAAGGTACGGTCTTAAGGTCTTAGGGTAAGGTTTTGAGGTCTTAGGGTAAGGCCGTAAGGTCTTAAGGTCTTAAGGTAAGGTCTTAAGGTTTTAAGGTAAGGTCATAAGGTCTTAAGGTAAGGTCTTACGTTCGTAAGATAAGGTCTTAAAGTCTTAAGGTAACGTCTTAAGGTCTTAAGGTAAGGTCTTTAGGTCTTAAGGTATCTTTTCATACTATGTGTAAAAATACCCGTAGAATCCGATTTTGAACGTTTCAGGAAGGGCCCGAATCGGTAAATAAATAGCCTATTAGTGTGTTATAGTCGAAACTAGCCCGCTCCGATTTCATAAACTTGAACTCTCAGCCCGATACAGTGATATAGTCATGGAATAAAAATAATGTAGAAACTGCAGTTTGTAGAGAACTTTCTGGGCTTTCGAAATAACTTTTGATTTTGGAAAAATATTGAGTTTAGGCAGAGTTATGCTCTGCGATGTGAGAGTGACCGATGGCTGTAGATAGAGAATAACTTGTAGGCGACCGCGAATTGCAAAAAAACAGCCGAACTAAAAATGCACGATCTTTTCACCCTATATGTAAAATGACCCGTAGAATCCGATTTTGTGCATTCCAAGTTGGGCCCGAATTGACTATAGTTGACTATTTTTAGTGTTTTAGACAAAATATCTCTGATTTTCGTTAATAGTTTACAGCCTACGCATACTCTAGATATTGCTACATCTAAAAACAGGGTTTTGTAGAGAATTTTCGTAGCTTTCAAATTCTTTTTTGATTGTGCGAAAGCATTAGTTTTGAAAGAAATTATGAGCAAAAAACGAAAATCGGAAATTTCGAAAATGAGGCCGCTGGCGGTGGCTCTAGCGCTTCAGATAAATTTTTTAGCTACCTGAAACCAAGTTCATCGTTTTAATTATGATCTAAGAAACTTATTTTCAGACAAATCGGAGAGCATGAACTTTCTGCTTTCCAAGGGGTGTCGAGCCTCTCAGATAGTGCGTCATATACTGTTGTACAAAAGATTCGTGTATGTCTTGAGGTGTGCACTGTACTTTCCGATATGTTCTGTATTGTTATTCGAGAGAAGAAGTCAAAGACAGTAATTGAATTGCTAGATGATCTACGGTTAGTAATACAAATATATGGAGTAAAATATATGAATTAAGAGAAGTGGACTATGAACAGTTACGAGAAAAATGGGAGGAGGATATGGAGAGGAGAGCTATTCTTGAGGAGGAAGGGTTCGAGTTGTTAACAATCTCTAGGAACTTGGGTTAACTAGTTTGGAAGGCAAAGTTGTGAAGGATGGTATCTCTGGCATTCATTCAGAGAAGTTGTTGGTGAGTTGAGACAACGTCTCACTCCCGAGTGCATATCTCTTCTTCTTACTAACCGTATGAACTGTCTCAAACAGGGATTTGAGTTCAAGAAGATACACAAAGGGAAGGCTATCAAAGGTATGAGTTACGCGAGTTCTGAACGAATAAAATACGGTATACGATTGAGATGCGCCTGGCGAGTTGTGGAAGATGGATTCAGCTGGAAAGTTGTTATTGATAAGAGATGTAAGTAGAATGGAGACCCCTGAAAGACGGAACCATTGCAGATTGAGAAAGGAGACAGCCAGCAACACTGCACCAAGCTTGCGCGCTCACAAATACTTTACGCCGTCTATGACAAATCAAAGGTTGAAGGTGAGACCTCCCAGTTAGTGCATTGATATGAGTAATGATTAGGTGAACATCGAATGCGAGTTGCACTGTCGGACGGGAATGAAGTACATGCTTGGACAGAGGAAGAGGGAGTACTCAATGCGTGGATCGATGCTCTTAACTCCCTAAATTACTCTTCCCATAATAGATTATCCGACAAGTTGAATGCTTTGGCAGAACGATTGGTCGCACTTGACGTGAGTATTATACTTCGAGATAACATATTATTGGCTAAAATGGGGCGTCGTAAATCAATAATGCAGATCCTTCTAATTGTAAGTACGGTAGACTTATTTTTGCATGGTAAATTACATGAACTCTCAACTTTTCAATTCTGAATTACTAATTTAACCTGTTACACAGAGGGATAGGTTTTTTCTCTGAATAATACATGGGAAATGTTCCAAATCATATTTTGAAAAACGAGATTACCATTGTATACAATCCTGAATTCCTCAAACCTACCAATTGAAATTTTTTTGTCACAATCGGGACTACCATAGTAAAATTCCAAAAATATTTGGGCCCTCCCATACTATGAGCACAACATTCTGCGCCAAATGGTAGATCATGGTTGCAAAATGAGAGAGGTGAGGTGAGAGAGTATGGGAATTGGAGAGACGCAGACACAGTCGCAATTGGGCATAACTGGCGGAATGTAGTTTATGAGTACGTGCTACGTATGTGAGATACTATAATACTATACATGTTCATTGAATATTGAAGGGAGTACTGTAATAAGGTGGGGTGATTATACTGCAGGTTCGAGTGAGATTGTTGACTTGCGAAGGGAGAAGAATGGAGGAGGAGGAATTACCTCCATTTCCATCGGATTGGGATTGGATTGCTAAGCAGGGAGAACACTCACCGAGATCCCCTACCTTCATGTCACATTCATGTACTCCTACCAAAGTTTAAATCTATATTTTCTTTTTTGTACATTTCATGTTCCTATGATTTGCAGGTACTGTTCTTTGTCAATACAGTTTTGTAAATGGTTGTTTTACGCGTAATCACGCTAAAAATTGTATTTGCTATACAATTTCGTGCCACGGGTTTTCAATTTGAACTACTTTTTGCATGTACTCGGTTCATTTCATTTTCAATGATAAATTATTTCCAATTATAAACATCTTTGAATTTTCCATTCATTTTTGAATTGCGTTATGACCGCTGAGAGTTACTGTATCTTCAGTTCACGATGGCTGATGGTGTGTAAAGATTACGGTAAATAGCAGCTATCTCGGCACGCAAGGTCCGAGAAATTTTGGTTTTAAATTTTGGCTTCTCTTTTTACCATTGCATGAAATTGTGCATCAAGTTATTAATATATGGTTTTTAGCTAAAGTAGCTGTCCAGCTCTTTTTACTATAATTTTTTTCTGAACCTGACATTTCACCGAATATTAATAAAGGGAAGTAGACAGGTTGATTCATGATCTTGGAGTAACTTGCTAAACATGGATCAATGGAGTGCTTTTCAAAGTATGCCTCATGGCCAAGGTAATATTTTAACTAATTATTTTTTGCTCACTTTCTGAATAACGTATAATGAGTATTCTTTGCAGTTAACTGGGCAGAGCTCGCACAGCAATGGATAACCCATCAAGCACCGCCTTTGCCGGTATGTTTGATTTTCGTTTTATTTGATTCTCATAGCCATAACAATTTATCCTACAGACATTAGTTTTAAAATGTCTGTAATATATTAATGAAGCGTTTAAGATGCCACCGAACTACTATCCTCCACATCCAGCTCATATGGATAATGTATCTGCACCCGCGAGTGGAATGAATGATTCGTGGAGGATGCCTCATCATTATGACAACTCTAATCAAGGTACGGTCTCATTTATGTCTCAATTTATTTTAGTTTAGGAGGACAGGGTAATGAATACGAAAACGGTGGCTACAGAGGATCATATGAATCTCGTAATGATGATTGTAAGCATTTAAGTATTATACTTGAGTTTTAGGTGACATATTATTATTGTAGATATGCAACTGGAAGATAGAGATGAAGATATCACTCCATCCAATCTATTTCCTTCTGCTGCTAACACTCAACAGCCCTCCAGAAGTGTCTCCGAAGTAAGATGATTTCAGATTGCCCATCGTATTCATACATGGGCAACCTTCCCCGCAATATTTTGAGAAGCGGGCCTACCAGTGTACGAAATCAAGCCTACCAATTGAAATTTTGTAGGAAATATAGGCCTACCAAAGTAAAATTTCGAACAAATATGGGCCTACCCCCCATATTTCGGGTCGGTTGCCCACGTATGACCGTATTTAATTAAATCACTTCTTATCAATTTCATCTCCAATATTGACTATAGTAGCATATAGTATAATTATAATCTCCTGCGATTGTGATGAGTATCTTTCAGAGAAGGAACGACAACGGCCCTCCCACCCTTCCCCCTCCATCCCTTTCTGGTCCCCCCTTCCCCCACTCCACTCCTCCTATCCCTCCCCTCCCCACTCATCCTCCCCCAATGTGGCCTCCCCCCTCTGATTGGATACCTCCCCCTCCCAACTGCATTCCTCCTCTTATGGGTATGCCTCCTGTATTCCCCCCTCCGATGCCTTCTTATGATGGATGGGGAATGAAGGGAGCTCCTGATAGGGGACTGCCGTGGATGAATGGAGTAGCTCCCACTATTGAACAGAGGAAACAGTTGCCTGCTTGGATAAGGGAAGGGTTGGAGAAGGCAGAACGAGAGAAAATGAAGAAGGAAGAGAAGGAGGAGAGGATCAGACAAATGGATGAGGAGAGGGCGAAGAGGAGAGCTGCCACGGGCAAGGGAAGATTCGTGAGTGGGGGAGCAAGGAAGGGGTACTCTCGTTCCTAGGTTTATTATATAGTCAGAAGAGATAAAATAGGCAAGGATTGAGTTTAGGATAGTAGCGACGAATCGGATGATGAAGAGAAGAAGAATGAAGAGAAAACGGAGGAAAAGAAGGAGGATATATGGGATACTGTAGTGGAGAGAGAAGAGGAGTACGATACGAGGAGTGAAGAAGAGAAGAGGGAAGATGCGGTTAGTGACAAGGGCGAAGGTGGAGGGGAGTTAGTGGGATTTGACCTGTTCGTTGAAAGCATGCGAATATTTACAGCTAATGATCATTCGCTATCTGATGACCACTCTTCTTCTGGAGACAACGGATGAGCTACTTCATTCGATTGCCGACGAAACGAAGGAAAGCGAAGAGAGATCCAGTGAGTTGAGCTTGCAAAACATTTATTCATACTCTTATATTCTTGTTCTCTTCTCATAACAAGGTTTCTCTAATACGACTTGCCTTCCACTTCCACTCCTTTTCCTCTTGTTCCCCTCTTGCCCTTCCCCAAGTATCCCATTCCTTTAAGATGATTCTCCTGTTCTTCTCGCTTCAAGTTCAGCTCTCGCAGCCATTTCTTCTTTCGGTATAAATAAATATTGACCAGACCAAGACGAGATGAAGAGGTTGTATTTAAGGAGACGACGATGAGGAGAGTGATGAAGAGGAAGGGAAGGGAAATGGAGAGGACAAGGATAAGGAAGAGGAGAAGAAGGAAAGGAAAGCGGACGACGAAGACTTGTTCAAGCAGCCACTCGTCCCTATTAAGTTGAGTAAGCTGAAGGGTGAGACTGCGGCAACGAAGGAGACAGGTATGTAGTGAGGGAGGGGGGATGGGGAGTGGAAGGGTGGAGAGGGGGGAAGGGTCAGGGGGTGGGATGCGGAGGGTGCACGAGTTGCTGGATAGTCCGCGTCTTTGGTCGGTATCTTTCACGCCTCATATAGAGTGGTAATCCAATACGAGGAAAGATGCCGATGGAAAGATGTGGTTTCGACAGCTCTAAAAAAATTGACTTATGGTAAATTTTAGGTGAAGAGAAGAAGGATGGAGAAGCGAGGAATGGAGAAAACGATATGGAAGTGGAGATGAAGGTGAAGGAAGAAGGGAAGAAAAGAGAGGAGAAGGAAGAGAAAGAGGAGAAGAAAAAGAAGAAGAAACGATCGAGAAGTCGAAGTCGAAGTAAAGGTTAGTTTGAGGATCTCGAAAAGAGTTTGCTTTCTTTGTATGACTATGCTCTGATCCTCTCTTTCTGTGCATCTTTAGGCGCGATTTTAGGGTATTTTTTTCCTGCTGTATGATCAAAATCATAGGCCAAAACATACGTGGGCATGGTAGCATGTACAGTAGTTGCTTAAATTTTTCAAGTATTGGTTAGCACCAGGGGATAAATACTCATATTTGAAACTCATTTCGCGGTGGGGTAATTACCGGTTGCTTTTTTCATTACGTTTTCATGCATCGAGTTAAACAAATATATTGGTAGTAGGCGGTTTATATCATACGTTGGCACCAACCCGAAATATGGGTGGAAGGCTGAAAGATTTTCTGAATTTTACTTTAGTATACTTTTATTTTCTTGAAAATTGCAAACGGGAGACAAATTGGTAGTCACGATTATGACTTGTCGGTCTATTTCTCGGTGGTGGGATGTGGTTGTGATGAACTGACAAGGAGATGTCGCAAACTATCCGTAAATCTATTGAAAACCACCATTACGCCTAAGTAGGGCATGATTAGACGAGTCGAAATCAGTTTTCAAAAAGTGCTTCTTCCGTATGTTCTAGAAATAAGCCTCCAAAGTTACTGTATGGATCCGCGCTTCCCGACACTGGAGCTCCTCTACTCGCGCACCCGCATCCGCCAGCGTGTTAGCGTGGCGTAGGGGTTGGTTGCCGGGTCTATCGTTTTTATGTCCCGGGTTCGGTTCCCCGGTGCTGCATTTTTCTTTTGCTCTTTTTAGAGATTCTGATTCGCAAGATTTTCTTCAACCTCAACTTCGAAAACGTAGAAAAACGAAACCAGAAGAAGATTTCCGTTTTTTAATGAATGGTGATACCTGACTTACCTGTATTTGATCCCATTCACATCCCGAAACAGTAAACGATTGGATTTTTTTTCTGTTTCTGATCACATGACAAAAGAGCAATAGAAAAATGCCCAACCGGGGAACCGAACCCGGGACATAAAAACGGTAGACGCGGCAACCAACCCCTACGCCACGCTAGCACGCTGGCGGACGGGGGTTCGCGAGTAGAGGAGCTCCAGTGTCGGGAAGCGCGGATCCATACAGTAACTTTGGAGGCTTATTTCTCGAACATACGGAAGAAGAAGCACTTTTTGAAAACTGATTTCGACTCGTCTAACCATGCCCTACTTAGGCGTAATGGTCGTTTTCAATAGATTTACGGATAGTTTGCGACATCTCCTTGTGAGGAGATGCATGAGCAACTTCGAAAAAGCTTATGTAAAAATGTAGCGTCTTTTTGAGTTTGGATTTGACATAGCCATGGATCAAATAGTGACGTCGGACTTATTGTAGGTGCCTCGGTTCCGCGTATGAAATCCTCAAAAAAGTGACTTGATTCTAGGCAATACTTCAGTATCAGTATCATACGCTTTATGAGGACAAGTACGTGAGGGTCTTGGGTCACGGGTCACTGTATCGCCAACTTCGTAAGCCTTTCCCACTCCGCCTTCTCTTCCGCCTTCGTCAGGAATCGGGGTCCCGCAGCCTCCACAAACTGGTCCCTCCATCTTGCAACCGGACGGCCTTGCTTTCGCTTGGGCCCTCGTGGGTGCCACTCTAGGATAGCCCGGCACCATCTCGAATCATCCGACCCTGCGATCCGGCTAGCCCACTGCCATCTTTTCCGTCTACAGTAATCCACTACGCTCATCAGATTGGTTTTACGTCTTACCCAGTCGTTCGTCCTTCTTTCAAGCAGACTGATACCCAGCATGGACCTCTCCCATCTACGCTGGGCCACAGCGAGCCTATTTTCGAGTCTATGACTGAGTATCCAGGTCTCAGAGGCATAGGGTAGAGCAGGAATGATAGCGCCTTCGAAAAGACGCTTTTTGATGGGCATAGGCACCTTACGACTCGTAAGAATAGAGCGGTACTTATTGAATGAGAAATTTGCAGCCCTAAATTAGACAATGCTATTTTTCCGTTTTTCAAAAGCTCAAATTTCATATAATTTATTCTTGAAACATAAATATCCTGCAAATAGGCATTGATTCCTGAAGAAAGAATGCAAAAATTCAGTTTCGGTTTTCCAATTTAAAATTTTATCGTGACGACCTGGACCACCGACCTAGACCGAATCTCGTAAACTTAGCAATCTTGTTGTGAGTTTCAGAGGCATGGAATCAATGCTCTTTTTAACCAAAAGGTGTCGCCCAAGCTAGAGTACATTTCTTCTAGCCAAAACTTTTTCATACAACCACTTCTTCCTCAAAAGCGCGTTGATTCTATGCTCGACGCTTTGTATTACAGTCAGAGAGTTGTCCTTGTTGTCGAATGTAATCCCACGCGTATACAGTAATTACGGATCGTAAATTTATGATAAAACCTCTCCTGTTATGATTTTCAAACTTCTTTCTGTTTTTTGGGTTTTTATATTTCAAAAAAGTGCCTTGGCTAGGTCGTTTACGACGAACTACTTGATCTATGGACATAGCCAAAATGAGTGAGGTTGGCATCGGAACAAGCGGAGTTCGTTTGTGTTTGCCATCAATAAATGCCAACATAAATCAACATAAATCAATTATGTGTTATAAGCCTTTTATGTCTATATTTTCTAATCTAATAAATCACTAGGTGCTCAGACTTTGTTTAAAATCTATTGCAGAATATGCTATTTTTTATGTTATTCTTCTGTTTTTTTCATAATTCACAATTTGCATGCATGTCGCAAAATTTTAAAGCTTAGTTTCAATCGCATCAGCCTTTTAACACTTATTGTTAGTGAATATGTATATTTCAGAGAAGAAGCTAGAGCGATCTCCTTCCAAAAGAGAAGAGACGAGCCGGAAGAGCAGGTTAGTTGGAATTATACAAGGGGCTTATTCATTTGAAACAGGGAGGATTGATACTCATACTGTACTTTACAGTAGTCGACGATCACGATCTCGATCGAGGGACAGGGAAAGGAGGAGAAGTAGAGAGAGGGAGAGGGAGAGGAGTAGAGATAGGGAAAGAGACAGAGGTAGAAAGAGAGATCGGAGTCGGGAAAGGGATCGAAGTCGTGAGAGAGACCGAAGACATCGAGATCGGCGATGAGGAAGTGTTGTCATTCTTTGTTGTTTATCGATGAATGAAGAAGTCAGGGGGTTCACGCAGGACATGAATGCCCGCTGGAGCTAAGCATTACACAAGCTTCATCTTACTCTTTCCTCTCCTCCCCCGTTTCCCTCTATCTCGTCTCTCTACTTATTGATCCTTTTCTACTCCACCTTCTTCACCTATCATTATTTTCTATTTAGTATTGTGTTGAGATGCGGATATCTACGATATTCGTATTGTTTACTCTTCTTGTGTGCCTTGATGCACGAAAGAAGAGTACCCATCGTAAGGAAGAGGAGAAGAGTGTGGATGAGCCTATAGCTGAGAAGAAGACGGTCAAGGTGAGTTTGATGACTGCAAGAAACCAGTTACATTCTAGGCCAGGAATGTCAAGATCGTTGAAATCGACGACGAGAACTCGATTGAGGTATATATCCCCGTTTTCCGTTCATCCAGTTTTTGTTGTAGGATGTGGATGAGGATAAGATCGATGAGATGCTTCGAGAAGCAAATAGGAATCTCGTGATCTTCTTCTGTAAGTTTGTGTTTTATTTCTGCGAGCTAGTTGATTAAGACGATGGAAGAGCTGCTTGTCCTGGATGCGGTGAAGCTTTGAGCGAAATGGAAGAGATTGACGATGACATCGAGTCGACGGGATACGTTCAGGTGGCGAGTGAAGAGATGGAGCTTCTATTGACATGTACAGGTGGTGAAGACGGACGACAGGTCAGTTGCAAAGGAACTGGGAATCTCTACCTTCCCTGCCCTTGTTTACTACAGGCGAAAGAATCCCATTCTCTATGATGGTAAACTCCTTTGTACAATTACAAGGTTGCATTTACCCTTTTAATTCCCTTATTAATTTTTTGCATATTAATTTTTAAGATATGGGTTGGGATGGCTTAATCTGTGCAATAATTTTTCCAGGAGAGTTCGGTGATTCGGAAGCTGTGCTGAGATGGCTTCGGTCTCACGAGGAAGTGGCCACGTGGGACGTGGGTTTTACTTATATATATATATATATATATATATATATATATATATA